>JAGDQP010002019.1:20803-63299 GCA_022664845.1 Lepisma saccharinum | reverse complement strand
AATAATAATAATAATAATAATAATAATAATAATAATAATAATAATAAAAAACACTTATTATTAAGCAAGGTAAGTTCGGACAAAGTGTGCTTTGTTATCTAACCCTTCTTAAAGACACCATACTGTATATTAATAATAGATACATGAATAAAAACAATGGAAGAAGTCAGAAAAAGAAGGAATTTAAATATTAAAATGATAAATCATTAATAGAAATGTCTTTCTTCCGCATAAGTAAATATTTCACCATGCTTTTAATTTACATATATTTTACGTATTTTTTTCGGAAGGGCATTCGGTGCTGAATGAGCGGCGTTCATTTGTTTTTGATGCTGCATACAGGGTGGTAAGGTAGTGCATGGACAAGTTTCGAGGGATAATAAAATAATAATGAAAAAATCTTAGTCATCTGGGTGGAAATTCCGCCGAGTTTCGGAGCTACAGGCGAATAAACTGTAGAAGTTCAAATATCCAATACAACTGACGGTAGAGCTGATGCGGCATGATATCGTCAAAGACTTCAAATTTGCTCCATCTAAATTTGCACCTTGGGAAATTTTGTATTGGATGTGCAAGGAATTTTAGGCAATTCTCGGGTATTCTCTGAAGAAAAGGCCCAAATGAATTATTGTTACCTGCAGGGAAGTAACATTGTTCCATTGTTGTATTGTTCCACTCAAGCTGATTTCGTCCCACCTTTACTTCAGATAATTTTTGGTACATCTACTTCCTTCGATGAATTCTTTGCGCACTCAATGTTCGAACGTGCATTTTTAATAGATCAGGTTTGAAGTTTTTGATGATAGCATGTCGCATTAGTTCTACCATTAATGATACTGCCAATTTGAAGCTGTAATCTCTTTCTCTTTCGACTGTTTGTAGCTGCCAAAAAGGGCGGAATTTCCACCCCGATGATCATAACTTCTTTTCTTATTTTGTAGGTACTATTGTCTATTAACATCGTGTTATTATCCAAAAGTGCCGGTATAAAGAGAAAAAAAGCAGTACAGGTATATCATAATTCATTACGCCACCTCATATCGAGAACTGTATGAGATAAAGGAGGTATGAGAATATCTTCTTGAGTCTGCAAGAATCTATGATTGTTTCTGTTTGAGACCCCAAAGTGTGCTCTCTATTGTTATGAATAGTACATTTAAAACTAGAGTTTTGTAGCGTTTCAGATGGATACACTACTTCTGTGAGCGAAGTTACATAACACAGTAACTTGATCGTAAGATTTGGAAGTGGATGTTGCGATTTTCGGGATGGTTGTTGAAATATCAAATGAAGGTATGAGGTTTCTACGATAACCTTGTGTTGTTGTATATTTAGCTCTAGTTCTTAATATCATCTGCTGTAGCTTGGAAGTTGAGCTGACATCTATATTTGTGCTTTATTACGTACCAGGTGTGTACATATGAAACCGGAATTTGTGCATAGACGGCGTTAGCTGTCACTGTAGTTACCGTAAAACTGCGTCCTTGGCGGCACTTGCTTGTTAGGACTGCTGATAACGATTTACAACTCACAACCAGACAAGTTTCATGTCATAGTGTAGTGTTTAATAGTGTTTTAATTTATATTTATTTATGGACCTTACAAGCCCGTCATATATCAGAGTTATGTTTGGAAAACCTTGATGAGTGTGGCCGACAGCATGATTCGAAGCTGCGTGTTTCCCTGGGTGTCGATCCAAAGTCTCAAAAAATAATAATTTACCAATACATATGTATATTAAAAGTAGTGCACGTCTGTCAAGCTACTGTGATCCACAAAGAGTAGTTTATTCGTAAGAGGATTACAAAACAAACATGTCATCTAACGTCCAATATCCAATTAGTTTTTCTTCAGTGTGTCAAGATCTGCCCTTCAGCTAATAAAAAAATGTAAACAAAGCAAACCTTTAAAAAATGTTCCAAAAATAGAAAGTAAAAATATATTTTGTCTTTTAAATATGGTTGTACCTGTATTCATTCCACGTTCCCTGCTGATGAAGAATTTTGCTGTTTTTTCTTCCAAAATTTGGGAAGAGCTTTTACTTTAAAAGTTCGAAAAAAATCGACAGCGTTAGAATAAAAGTTTCCAAGTTTTATGTTGACAAATGAAGCATAATCGGACATGAATCAGTTGTTTATTTTGAGATTAAGTGAGTCAATCCGTCCCAAGATTCTTTCAGTATCTGTGTCCCCAGCCTAATATTAGTTTATTTTATTTCTCGTTCCATTGTTAGCTCAAGTATCTAAGAAAAGTTCCTAAGATTCAGGTACTAGGTACAGCAAGAAAGTGCCGAGTTACAGGTACTAGGTAATGCAACTGAAATGTACCTAGGTACATGGTTTAGGTACGTACTTTGTACCTAGGTACATGGTTTAGGTACGCACTTTGTACCTAGGTACTGTACTACCTAAGTACAAAGGTACACCCAACTGGTACCTAGGTACTACCCAACATTAGTGATATGCAATTATGATTCGGCAGAAGATACGATTATATCGAAACGAAAATGTGGGATTCATATGATAACAGCAAATTTAATGCAAGGCTTCATATAATTATTAACACTCCAGTTTAATACAATAGTAAAATTTATAATTTTATTGCCCCACGTTTAACTTTCTTTCTAAATATCGAAATTATAAGTCGAATATGCATTTTATGAAAAATTACATTACGTTCTTTTGAGAGAATAATAGGTTTAGTATGAACAAAACAACCTAAAAATGGTACAGAAACTGCCTCTAAAAGTTTCATTAAATCCAACTCAAGGCAGCATGCAAAATGTCCGTAAACAAAGGCTTTTGGAAGATAATTACCTATTATCATCCAGAGCACGTGCCTTCTATCTTGCTTAGTAAACAACCGTGTGGTAAAATAGGGAACTTGCAAGGGAGAAGCGACACAAGGGACGAGGGTCAGACCCTAATTAACACGTTATGAGTTCAACACTACTGTGTATGTGTGCGTGTCGTGTATGCGTGTTTGTGCGTATGCGAGTGCGTTCAATTAGATTTGCCTTGGAGGCCTACATTCAAGTTTCCTTGATTGATTAGAATTCTGTTCATCATCATCATCCCAGATTCTTGTTTTTGCCTTTTGCTCTGCTTAGAGAAGGAAGGTAAAACATGGACGTCGAGAAAGGTTACACTGGTAGTGGTACTACTAATAATAGGAGAAGCAACGAACCGGTGATAATAGGGAATATTGTCTCAAAGATTAAAGAAAAAAAACTATGTTGAGTAATAATATTTAAGGCTTGTTATTTACGGGAACATGGAATTTCAACATCGTGAAGTAATTTGTTTACAATGTACAGAGCTCCTAATAAGAGTCACGTTTTGGAATATTAGAGATGGAATGTTATAATGCGCATTAGTTTAAATATTTTATATACTTAAGTCACGTTTTGCTTTTCATTTTCTTTGCTTTTTGAAAGCAAAAAATATAAAGATTGATGTAAGCACAGAACAATACAACCTAGCTGTTACAGCTCAGCTGGCAGAGCATTAGTTTACCAATCGGAAGTTCTTGGGAACGATTCATGTGGTCGCCTATAATGACTGAGACTTTTCCAGGGACTTTTCCTGTCACGCCAATCAAATACCCGGATGGTACCTACAAACTGGGTCCTGGTCAACTACTTACCAACATCTCCCTGCTCTATCCGTCCTGAGCTAGCCTAAAGGCCAAAACTAAATTCAAATTCAACAAAACAATACATCTGAAATCCCTCTATCCTTCCCGGTTCTCTATTTATTTATGTATTTGGATGCGTTGAACCAAAGCATAAAAGATTTAGCTGTAAACAGTACAGGCGAGTTTGATGGACATTTAGAATCAAAGCGTGCAGGTGGTCGGATGTTTGTCAACCCTTGGCAACAGTCTTCCTAGGGTAAGGTTGTAAAGGAACCAACCAAAGCCGATATTTGAAGTATCATTTCGCCATTGCCTGGTAGTACTTAGAAAATATGAAGATTTTCAAAAAGAAAAGTGAAAATTAGTAATTTAGCTGTTACCTTTAAATTCTTTGTATAAATTCATCTCTAATTTACGTTGCCCCATTGTACTAGTATACTTCCTGAAATAAAGGACAATAATGTTCACATTGGATTGTATTTCATCGAATTATTTAAAAGAGACTGTACACATAAAATAATAAAAAAAGTTAAATTTTAAGAATATTTTGTTTCCAATCTCTCCTTTAAGTTTGCTCTATTCCAGAAAGCTCTTTGTAATTCCTTCTTTTTCCCTTTTTTCTAACTCTTTGCAGTTGTGAGAGAGTTTCATTTACTTTTGTACACAACTTCTGAGCTTCACTAAGAAGTTAACTGCTCTCTTTTTATATTTCCGCAACAAGAGATGCTTTGTCCTAACTAATTTGCGTGAATTTGTTCAGCCGGTTTAAAAGGCCGTCATTTGCTGCGTGCCGAGCTCGCCACTGTATGAAGAATTGCCGTGGTTGCGGTTACTAACTTTGGTCCGTTGCCTAGGATGCAGCAGGAACATGTGTTTCCTTTGAGTTTCTAAGGACCATGGGCAGAGATTTTCTAGTAAGTAAACAGAAACTCATTCTCGCTAGAATACAATTTCAAACATAAAGTAAACATAATCGTTTTGCTATTTAAGCAGAAAGCCTATTGTTCAAACGAATTGACACAAAGATTGGTTTCTCACTAGAGTATTAAACCATACAATAGTGAGTACATTTGGAATGAAGTGTAAATAAGCCTGTGGAGGTTAATGCTATTACATTTAGTTATATAACATTTTTTAAAAGATTAGACATTATTTAAAGAAAGAATGGCAATAAATAATTTACAGGTATAGGGAAGCATATACCTTGAATGTACGTAATTAATGAACATGATATTTACTCTAAGTCATCCATTATTTTAAATCAAATAAACAGACTTTAACTCTAAGTCATCAGTTTCTTGAATCATATACTTCTGGGCTTCGGATGCTGTTTTACTTGGATATATGGATTGTAAAAGATAAAAGCAAAAAGACTCCAAGATAGCCGAGAGGCTAGCGCACTCGCCTTCTGCACGTGTGATCACAAGTTCATGTCCCCCTCGGGATTCATTAAACGGAGTAGTTTAGAGCTTACTTTACCAAAAGTTGTAAGTTCTGTCCTTAGAATCTCAGCAGCTTATTTACGATGATACTATAATTTTAATTAAACAATAAGCGCCTAACAAGTTACATTCGTCAAATGTCTCACCTGGATTTGTTTAAAATTGATTAAAATACAAAGTTCTCCGCAGCTCAATATGCATTGTAGTAATTGTAACTACCCATACCGGCCATTTGCATATTTATGAGTTTTCATATGTCCGGAATGCTATCCTAATCTACTATTACTCTCGGACACAACATTGTTTTTATTTTCTTTAGATAGAACTGGGCATGAATGTGGGTATATGCAAAGCATATTGGATCGAGTACAGCTTCTCTGACACATGTTATACACACACCGTCCGCTATCGTGGATCCGCCATATTGGAGTCAAGTTAATTTCAACTGAATCTGTAAAGTTGTATGCGAGTTATCTTTGATGATTCTCTAGACATACATACATACATATAGACCGATACACACACAGAGACGTCAATATGGAAATTATATTTCTTTACGTTTTAGTAGAGGTGGAAAAACTTAAATGTGGTCTCATCTCGATTCAGAAATTTTAACCCTATTCAAATACTTCCATGTTATATTATAACATTGAAGTAATAAAAATCACACATGAAGAGATGTAGAATTATGACACAACTGATATAAAAAGTTTGTTTATACCTATTATTTTTTCAGTTAGAAATTGTTTTCATTTTTCAACATCAAAAACTTTACTGTTCAATGTCTATTCACGAAGTGCCTGGTGGGGATTTAACTGATCTAGAATTTTTTAAAATCTAATTTTAAGCAATCTTTGGCTCAAGCCGTATGGATGATGATGGGATGAATTGGTGGAATGGAGAAAGTGGAAGGAAATGGGAGAGTCCCACGAAAACGCACACATACAGCATTTATCCACCACAAAGTGTGCATGGCATGAACAGGGCTCGATCCTACGACCCCTAGCACCACAGGTGAGCACTGTACCATTTTTTTTAAAATCTGTTTACCCTAAGCGGGTTTTTCTTATTACTTGTTCAATTTATTTTTACTTGTATGATACGTGTATTATACTTGAATGTGCTTCTTCTGGCGTCACTAACTACTGACAGCACTGTTAAAATCACATCCATTCCCGAGGTGGGAATCGAATCCACAATACTTGGGTCGCCAGACCACCGCACTAGCAAGAACCACCACCTGGACTGGCTACCAATTGAGCCACCGTGGCCCGTTTTTAACTGATTTGTTCTATACAGACCGTCAGTAAAGTTTGGTGGCGCAGGATTTAGTTGTCCATATTAACTTGTTTGCAATAGACAGGCTGTAAGAGGTGGTCTGCTCGTGCGGAAGTAGTTTGTGACTGTTAGTACGGTAGATGGGTTTGAATTTGAATTTCTTTAATGGTATTTAGACATCTAAGGCTCAGGCAGCGATAGGGGGGGATAAAAGAGTCGGGAAGGTGTTAGCCAGTGACTATGTTGAAGACGCCATCCCGGCATTTGCTTGGTACGACTGAGGAAATCTCTGGAAACCCACAGTCAGGATGGTCGCCGCTGGGATCGGCCCTATGATCTCCTGAATGATACGCCAACGCCCTACTACTGAGCTACGGTGGTTCGTTGCTGTAGAAGGGTGTTCGACTCCAAAAGTAGTGCTTTACTTTTATGATCGTACGTTAGTGACCTAAAATTAGTGCGCAAGTGCTATTGTGCAAGTGTTGGTGTGTGTATGTTCTTATTACCTACGATGAAAGTAGATGCACATAAGGTGTTAGAGATTCTACGCCAGGTTGAAGCACCATCTTTGACGAAGTACATGACGAAGAATGGGAGATTGCAAGTAGCATTTTCAGTTTAATCAAGAAACTTGAAGACGCCACCATCACTGAAATCCTAGGTGCTGAAGAATTAATGCAAATGCCTTCCGAGAAATTGACTGAAACAGCAGGTTTATGAACCTCTGAGTGACAATGTGGCTAACGTTTGTGTTCCATTTGATTATGTCTAAAAGTAATTAAAGCTAGAAACAGAGGAAGAGAGTAAAGAATATGAACTTTCTATCGCTGTATCAGATATATTATGATCAACATGGAACAAAATGTGAGAAACTAAAAGCTATATAGGAATGTGTTTGGTCAAAGTTTCAAGAGACAAGAAATAATCTAATAGCTGTCCATGATATTGATCTCAGGCGATGGGCATGTACACAAGCTAGAAATCTTGGGTTAACTGATTTCAAGGGTGGACCAACGTGGTTTAGGAAATTCAAGAAATCTCACAAAATTGTTACGCGCAAGATGAATGGCTTTGTCACGTAACAGTCAGAAGAAGAGATTGCTAAGCTTTTGTAAACCTAAAGCTCCTTGATTCTAAGCTCTTGTCATAAAAAGTTATCACTATTATATTCACAGATAATTATTGTTTTGAAAAAAAAAAATCAAATTAGTTTCTAGTATGAAATTAACGTGATACATGATCACAGATCTTTTTAAATAAATTGTTTTTGCGCTAATTTGTATAAGTATCGAAGTGGAAGATGAAAAAGAGTACAACTATGAGAATAAAATTATGAAAACAACAGTAATAAAGTAATGAACAAACAAATGGAGCTAAAATAGAAACTAAAATAGGATTATACGAGTAAAGTTCTGGATCTGCTAAAAGTTTATGAATAATAAATCAACTAGTATTTGGCAGTTTGTTTTGTTGACATTGTGTTCCACTATTTCTGTATTTGTGGCTTTATAAGCGTTATTTCCATGAACAAATATTGTTTTGTTCTAACTTACGTTGCTATAAATATAATCATTATAGCATTGTTAACGTTTAATTCTCTTGTCACTATCACTCAAACGCCATAATGTAGTAAATATGGTCGAGAAGCTAGTATCGCAACCGGGTAGCTATTCAGGTAAGATCCTGCATTTGACTACCTTGTCTGAAATTTTGTAACGTTTACTTCAGTTTTACCACTACGAAAACAAAAATAGAATGGACAGAAAATATATACTGTGAGAAAAATAAAATAAGTGGATATTTCTCTAAATTATATATATCATCACAAATAGGTTTGACAAATGACAATTAACCCAATGGGAATGACGAGACGAGACCATAGTTCATTGTTGCATCAAAAAATATTACTGCATGAAGTTTAAGGATAATCTAAAGCAACAATCTCTAATAAAAGATGGCAGCACTGTCTCCGTATATGTCTAATGTATTCTTATCGTTGCACGAAATTTCCTTGCTGCTCCTATAAATTCAAGCATAGAGTTCAAACTTACAGGGAGAAAAGTTCATAACCAATTCAAGAGCATGATCGATGCCGATTTTTAATTTTCTTTTTTGTTCATTGTTGAAAGAGCTTCATTGTTATATTCACAGCTATAATGAAGCGATTTCAGCAATGAAGTAAAACAAAAACGAAAAATCGGCATCGATCATGCTCTTGAATTTGTTATTAACTTTTTGTCCTGAAAGTTTGAACTCTCTAGGTTTGAATTTATAGAAGCAGCAAGGAAATTTTGTACAACGATAAGAATACATTAGACATATACAAAAATAGTGCTGCCATCTTTTGTTGGAGATTGTTGCTTTAAATTATCCTTAATAATATATCAGATTGAAGGCAAGTTTTCCTTAGAAACTTCGTGTACGAACACTGGGCCTTTGGGAGGGTTAACTCTACAAGTCTTTGACATGTACTAGGCTCAAATTTATAGTATCAAACATGAACATTTTCCCCATTAATTACATTATACTAGAGCAAAAATATTTGCTCAGTTTTAAAGACATAAGCGATCAAAAAATCTCAATGAACTTTATGTTGGGTGAATTGGAAGGCCATCATAACTGGTGTAACAGCCTAGTTGCTGTTCCATTTTTATATTTTATTTTCTCCCCTTTTATTTTCTTAGTCTCTGTTTTGTTTTCTTTCAGTGTGTTCTCTTTAGCTCATTCTCTTTGGTTGGTTTTAGACTCTTTGAGCGTTTTCCGCTTGGATTTTGCTTTGGATTTTTAATCGTTATCCATTCAGGTTTTCGTTAGTCACGCAGCAATGACTTGGATCTAACGCTTGTTTTTGATTGGCCCTAGTCAATGCTTCGTGACTTGTTTTTTTGCTGATTGGTGTGAATCAGCCTTCTTCTCCGTTTGCTGGGAGAACTGCTCTCCCACGCCATGTTAGTTTAGTTCCAATTTTTTAAACGAAGCGACTAGATGCATGGGCTTTCCATCACCTGTACTTCCTAAGCCCTGTCTACGAAAGGTAGATATAAATACTAAATTTAACATCATTTTCGATTTTCGTCTGATTTCGTCTATTCCGATGCAATATAATATATCTTATTAAGAAGAATTAAACCGATACTAGTGCTATCAGGACTCTTCAACGTCATAATTTCGGAATTTTCACCGTATTTAATTTTATATTATTTGTTTCGAGATTATTTGTCAATATGTTCTAAATTTTAGTATGGGGCCGCTATTGACCGAATTCTTGCATTATAAATATCGGTTCGTTGGGTTTCAATAATCATATGCCAATTTCTCGTCTCCAGTTTCTCCTAATCTATTCGAAATTCCCGGTTAGCCATGTTTGACAGCTACCGCATATTTTCCTTACTTGATCAAATTAGCAACATGCCTGCTCGATTATCTTTGCGTACCGTTTTTATGTTAATAGTAAATTTTAATTTATTCGACATGGTTCGATAATTTTGGTTTCAACTCCAGCCACTATTCTCTGATGAAAAAGTAATATTTTATAACAATATTTTGTATTTTCAAGACTTATTCAGAACGTCTTTTGTATAACGTAGTAATCATCTGTAATGACGTCACAAAATTATTAACGTTAAAATGATTCTTTCATTACCATGCATTTTGGACTAGAACTTCTTTCGTGTAAGTAATACTGTGCTAAAACTTTTCTAAATTATACAACCATATTTCGGGAATAATTTGTGAAAAAATCAACGGAATTTGTTAATTATTACAGAAATTATGGACATTTATGTGTGACTAAGTAACTTTCAGTTCTGCTTAATTCAATGTATACCAGCGATTCAAATTTGTTTGTTTTACAACTCAACTGTAATTCTGTTCAGATTCTGATAAAATTATCATAGCCGAAAGCATGAAATATGTAATTTCGAAGCAATAAATTGAAATTATGAAATTTTTATATTTCTTCGAAAACAATCTTGAGTTTATATTCAGTGAACGTAGTGTAGAAACCTCTCAGTTAACCAGGTACGATCTAAGGCATTAGTTCATAATCCTCGTACAGTGTTTGGTAATATTTATAATGTGCAGTGAGTTATTTAATGTTTAACTTAATATCTATTGGAAATTAGCTATGAATCGTTACGTGAAGTTGACAGCAATTGATACTATATTATTTCTGTGTTTCGGTAAACCTATCGTTTTAAGTGATGTTATTTTAATTAGATTAGATCGGTTCATAAATCCGTGGACCAGTGGTAGGATTCTTTCGCCAGCTGAGAAGTGATAACTTGGGAAAGGAACTATATATTGAATTTCTGGTTATTTCTGCATTGACATGAAGTGACTCCAGCATGTGATTTGTGTGAATATATAAATATTATTTGCGTTTTGCGTTATGACACTACGTTTGGATTGAGTTGCGACCGTCATTCGTTGTGTTCATTCGTCTTTATTTCAGGAATTGCGATTCCAGACTACAGGTGTGGGCCCTACTAAGGTAAAGGTAAGAGATGGTCTTTTGCCACCCTGTAGACTTCGAAGTGAGTAAATACACCGTATGAGTCACATATGAGTTGTTATGCGTATTATCGTTTAAGATTATTTCTCAAGTAAAGATTTGCGTTTTTCTTTCTTAATCTGTCGCTAATCTGAACCAGCTGGTACTTCGGAGTATGAACTGACGATCTAATTAAAAGATTGGAGGTGTCGCCTTACCGGTATTTCCTCCCTCGATCTAAATTATTTTTTTTACAGTGATCACAAGGATCTGGAATCCTCTTTCCCAGATATTCTTAAATCTGGAAGGCATTTCTGCGCCGCTCGTCTGGGGTGTAGAAAATGTTTGGAGCCAGAGGTTAAGTTAGATGCGTTGTGTGGGTACTCTAGGCTCCTGGCGACCCTATTTGTTTGTGTGATCCACATTTGGGATCATTAGGTTTGGGGACGTCTCACTGGATAATGGCCAAATTTAAAATATACTCCTAGACAACCATAGTTTGGTGACAACTGATATTGTTACTATAACTATGATGGCTCAAGGTATTCACCACTGAAATAGGTCCTAGTTGCGTTCTAAACCTGCTTTTTACGTATTTTGTAGTAAGCAAACCAGTGGAGTGCTCCAGTGTAAATTTTAATCCTTCTCATCCCTTTTGAATATATTACTCCCCCACAATTCCATTTTCACTGAATTTCGTCGTTCCTTCTTTAACTCCTGCCTTGACTCAATTCACGATTTTAAACCGTCATAATTACCAAATACATTAAATTTCTTTACATCCAAGAAAATCGTACGTTTAATTTCAGTGTCCAATGTTTATGAAAGTGTATGATCTAATTATTGTTTTATCGTAGAAGCAATCTGCCTTGAACTCAGTTCACCTTCGTGATTTCTCATAATTTTCATTTTCCCTCATTATCTGGTGTTGTTCTATTATTCTGATCGCCTTTATACCTTAAATTTGTCGTCCGTATTTGGCTTGTTAGTTCAACATATTTCACATTGTTTTACATTCAAGTAATAACTTTTCATTTACTATTGGATATTCCTTCGGCATTCATTGGCAAAGTTTTGCACTACTTCTTTGAAGATTGTCCATTCCCCATTGCCTAGAAGTACAATATACATTAGATTAAACTCTGGTCACATATACTTCCTATTATCGTGAAACACTAAAGGAAATTAACAATATAGCTCTGTGAAGTTGGAACCCGAAAATGGAACCCAACACACACAAAAAAAACTATCAGAAGTTTTGGGCTAGTTTTGAGCCACCAGTAAAAAGTGTTGCACCACCAATAAAAAGTTTTGCACTCGACCCAAGCTATAGCTATAGCCAAAATTGAACCCGGGGTCCAAATTAAAGAAAGGTGTAACCCGACAATTACATTCAGAGTTCGTATCTACGCCTAATTGTTATTTGAGTTTTGTTCCTGATTGCACCTTAAAAAGTTTCGTTTGTGCTGAATTCGTCGCAAAATTATGCGACATTCAATTTCGTGGGACCCACTTCAAGCTCAAATGTGCTGAAATATTCGAACGATTGGCACAAGTTTCATTTCGAAATTGTAATTTTCGGCGAATTTAAGTGTGAAGCTGACCCCTCTAATATTGAATAATTTTGCAACGGATT
Organism: Lepisma saccharinum; assembly: GCA_022664845.1. Classification (NCBI taxonomy): domain Eukaryota; kingdom Metazoa; phylum Arthropoda; class Insecta; order Zygentoma; family Lepismatidae; genus Lepisma; species Lepisma saccharinum. Next base: position 50,815 of record JAGDQP010002019.1, on the reverse strand, counting down.
CAGCACAAACCATACTTTTGTGGGACAATTTGGCATAAACGAAGCACAAACGATTGCACCACTTTTTGCTGTTTTTGCCGTCCTTGCGTGGGGGACAGTTTCACGGATGTAAAATACCATGTATCATACACTCTTCTTTATTTACATTGAAGTGAACATTTGCTCTGAAAGAAACAAATCCTTTGAAATGATCTAATAAAAACACCATTATTCTCTTGTTTGAGAAAATAGTATTCCAGAGACTGATATACAAATCGTTGGAACAAAGTTGCATTTGTAGAGCAACTAATGAAATCGTATTAATATTAATACATTTCATTGTTAAGTCTACAAAACAAAATAACTAGAAAATATGCGCCGCTTTGAAAAGGAATCCCGCCCGTTTGCTAAAACTACCCCAATTCTCTGTATTGTTTTGTAAAAAGCAATCTAAGGAAAAAAGAAAAGAGTTCCACAACAATTATACAAACAGTTTCCAGCCAAAAATTGAGAACAAAATACCCCGCCCAAAATCCACTCCCACCTCCCTACACACAGAGACAGAGACGGAGAGATGGCGAATCAAAGATGGATGAAATGAAACATAACAAAGACAGTCTCCGTTAACAAATTGTTAAATATAAAAACTAAAATCTTTTCACTAATTTATCTACTGTATTAAGATAAAATAGGTAGCCTATTTTTTTAAAAAAATAAATTTATCCTTTTAAATTGCTTGCATTATATTATCCATTGCAACAACAAACTTGGGATAAACATTTAGCCATAGCAGAACCAAAGTTGCCATAAACATTGTTTGACACATAGGAACGTACTGCAGATGTTCCCGCTTCCCAAGAAACCCTTTGTCAGTGTTTCCAGCTCATGCCAAAATATATCTCATAAAACATGAGGTGAAGAGAAATGTTTGTGGTGTCTTTGGAAATCTCTTAACTAGACTAGCTCAGTCAAAGCGCACGTGCATGTCAAAGATAGGTATCCGGGGGGTCTTGTCCCCGAGTTACGTACACCAAAATTGTATTTATGGTACAAAATAATTGGTACTCTAAGGGGAAAGGGGAAATAAAATAGCGAGCAATTTGGTGGATATATATGCAAATGTACGTTTTGTAAGGAGTGGGGCAAGGGGGCTTGCTAGCGACTACTTAAATGAAAATTCCCTAAAAGTTGAATATGAGCGCTTCTGTAAGGGTAAAATGAAATATAATAGCTAATCGTTGAGATTCCCCAGGAGTGTAGTCAGCCCATACGTGCTGGTCTCTTATCCCTAGAAAAAAATACTGTATAATCTGTAAAAATCACTCACAAGTAAACCTGCTTCAAACTGCTTTTACGACCAAAGTTGATAGAGGAGTAGGGCACACCAGGAAGCCACTGGAAGCATAATTAAAAGTGTTTTCGTCCGTAAAGACGGGTGCAGTGGCCAAACGTTTGATTCATAGTATGATTTAGGTCGGATTTAGGTCGCGTCTATTTGGAAAATGCTTCAAATAATGGAAAACAAATATACATAAAAATATACTGGATTAATGTTCTATCTTTTAGAGGGTAAATTTGTCATGACCTCCCTTGAATATTGCTTGATTTTTTTAATTGGAAGGAGGTCATGTAACATATCAATCTGAGCTAGAATTTTACCACAAATACATTGGTGAAGTCAGTTTTGCCATAAATGTATTTTTGAGAGAAATGTTACATGAGTATGCGTAGTTGATATATAACCATCGGCCTGAGTTCAAAGTTACTTAAAGGCCTTAAAATTAAAATTAACATTCACACATAACCTTACATACGTTCCTCCTCTACCTTAAAAGAGTACATCACATACATTTGAGTTGTAGTTCGCACTAATCTGTTCCTTTTCAGCAAAAAATCCTACGATTGAACCTGAGAAATAGGAGACTCATGGAATTTGCTATTGGCTATAGTACCTGTGAAGCCCGTTACATTAGTTAACAATCTCAGATACAGCCCAATTCCGGCAATTTTTTACAATATATTAACAATAATAAATACACAGGAGAGGATTTTGGAGAGAATCAGACCTGGATTTATTCAAGGAACCATCCCAGCATTTACCTGGTGTGACTGAGCAAAACCAAGAGAAAGCTCAGTCACGATGACCAGCACCAGGAATCGAACCCCGGTCCTCCCAATAACAAGCTGAGGACTCTACCGACTGCTATATCTCGTCGAAATATACAGTAACAGAGATATAGAACAGAAGACATGGAATAAGATCGGTGAAAGAATGTGCGGCTCATAAAACTTCTGTAGTGATAAACATTGCCTCTGCCAATAATTTTATCAGAATGAACGAGAAATAGATGTAATTATAAATCAAGCAACCAAGTCGCCTGCACAAAAATGAACTGTTAGTCAGCCCCGGAACCAAGTCGCCTAGCGTGCGGCAGGGCTTACTCTGGAACATTTCTACCAAAAAATTGAAGCCACGTCAGTCGTTGCAAAACTCAAGTGATAATGGGGCATAGGTGCGAATTCTGAACTCTGAATTTGATTGTCGGGTTCCAGCTTTCTTTAATTTGGATCACGGGTTGAATTTTGCCTATAACTTTAGTTTGGGTCGAGCGCAAGACTTTTTTATTGGTGGGACAAAAAAAAGAACAAAACACAAGTGATAATATAGCATCAGTAAGAACTCTGAATTTAATTCTCGGGTTCAACTTTTGTTTAATTTGGAACCCGAGTTCACTTTTGGCTATAACTTTAGTTTGGTCGAGCGCAATACCTTTTATTGGTGGCGCAAAAAAAGCGTAAATATCAAGGAATAATATGACATAGGTACGAACTATCTGAACTCTGAATTTAATTGTCGGGTTCCAGCTTTCTTTAATATGTACCCCGGATTCAATTTTCACTATATCTTTAGTTTGGGTCGAACGCAAAACTTTTTATTGCTGGCGCAAAAAATGCAAATCTCAAGCTATAATATGGCTTAGGTACAAACTCTGAATTTAATTGTCGGCTTCCAGCTTGTTTCGAATTCGAACCCCGGTTGAATTTGCCTTAACTTTATTTTGGGTCGAGAGCAAACTTTTTAATGGTAGCGCAAAAAGCGCAAAACACAAGTGATAAGATGGCAGAGGTACGAACTCTGAACTGTTAATTTAACTGTCGGGTTTCAGCTTTAATTTTGACGTCGTGTTGAATTTTGGCTATAACTTTAGTTTGGGTAGAGTGCAAACTTTTTATTGGTGCGCAAAAAAGCGTAAAACTAGCGCAAAACTTCCAACTTCAAAGAGCTCAACACAATCTGTTTAGAACTCACTAGTATGAAGCAACAACAAAATCCCCTGTAGCAGAGGTTGAAATGACTGGCCAGAGTTTGTAAACAAATTACAGTTTCTGGTGGATTATGAAACAAGCTACAAACATATGAAAATAGTAATCATTAGTCATTTGTCTAGTAAATGCTTTACTCTACAAGAATTGTTAAAATCCAATTGTTCAGCAGAAATCCTCTGTAATATTATCTTCAACAGAAATATTAGAAATTAGAATTATTCATATTGTTGTGTGCATGATACGCAACACATAACCAGTGATTTGGACAGCTCCTCTGTGGGGGATGTTTACCCCTAAGTCTCGACAACACCCCTTCAACTTTAAAATTTTTGCTGTGAAATATCGATAGAAAAAGTAAAATCTTCACTACACCCTCCCAATTTTGATTTTACACCCCCAAACTGAAAATCCTTGCGGAAACCCTGCACATAACAATATATTTATGTGAAAGGATTCTCAATTGCTCATAATGGTAATTGTTAACTACAGTATTCACCTAATTGTTACTTTCCTATAAAGAACTAGGCCTACCACTATTAGGCCTTTAACATTAAAACCGATTTATTTTGAAATATTTGAAGAAAACACAAACATGCAACTGAGGATAGTTTGTTTGAACCGGGCTGTATGCATATATTTTAAAGTTTAAATTGGAGTAGAATCATCTGTAGAACCTATATAACTGTCTATGGACATTAAAAGTGGTACCAACATTTGATTGCGGATACCACGGCTAAATGGAGTAGCTTACAACCAGCGCCATTTTTCGTAAAAATATCCGGCAAGTGCCAGATGCGCGAGGTATTACCAAAAAGTTTCACGACTTGAAACACTACGGCAGAACGGAGTATAGCACTGCCTTGCGCCAGGAAAAGGCTCTCCTCGACTCAAAATAGTCATTACGCATACATTTGGCTGAAAATTAAACACAGAAATTTTATGTACATCTTGTTCTTAAACGATAAAGTGTTACATCCAATTTTTGCATGACGATTGGAAAGCAGAACTCTCTGTGTCGTTGTAATTAACCTCTTCATAAAGTAATTAATCCTTGTCAATAATTCCATGTGACTTCATTCTATAATATCGTCGGCTTACAAGTAAAACACACCAACTAAAACGCACCAAAAAACATAGTTTTGAAAAAACGAAATTGTAATTTTGCAGCCGAAAAGCGGTACTAGAAAAGGGAATGACAGGCTCATGTTTTTACTTACACAATTTTCTATCAAGTCTACAAGAATATTTTCATAATATTTTCATAATATTTATGTATTGCTATGACAACTAATAACGCTGAAATTTTTCGTGAATTAATGGATTTCCTAAATTCTTAATAAACACATATTCATTCACGTTCAACACTATTGATCTTCACTAATTGAAAGAGGATACACCTTTAGTCCAGAAAATCACATTAACTTAAAATCGTATTTTTTTTACTTAATGTGTTTCACTTGGAAGCCAACGATATTATATAGGATGAAGTCACATAAAACAGATTTAGCCGAAAGTCTTATTGAGTTAGTATAGATTAGTCGAAAATACCAATGTGCATTAGGATCGGTTCATTTCTTATGATTCACTCCTAAAACTTACTTAGTCTTCTATCAGAAAATACTTCACACAGGCAATAACTTAAACATGTCCACTGAAAGACACTCATCAGAAACACTCTTATTCACACAGCTGTTCAACAGTGCATCTGGGACAATCTACGACATGAATAAGAGATTCATGTATCTAATATCACTGTTCATATTTGGAGTATATTTGCTTTATTTATGTACACATGTCTCATACATGCTGATTTGGCGGAGCAGGACGTTTGGACGCAACAGCTTGGGCGCGGCCGTTTGGATGCGAGACTTTTGGGTGCAAGGCCGTGTGGGCGCAAATCCGTTCATCTAAACAGGTTATAATGTATTTCATAACTAGACTCCGGATATTGAGCACTAAAAACGTGAAAATATGCACTAAAATCACAAAAATAGGTGTTAGTGATATTATAGATAACTTGACAGAAGTTTATGTTGGGGTGTCATAGGATAGCTACTGCAAATTTTATTTTGTCTGCTATTTCAATATATAGTGCCTAAAAATGTCTATTTTTATGAAATCTGAAATAACTCTTCTACAAATAGTTCCTTTTCCATTTCATTTCAACTGGTAGAGGCAAGTTCTGCATGATGTGCAGAAACTTTCCTGTGTTCAAGGTGTTACTCTAGTTTTTACTCAATTATTTGTAGAAGCAACATTCTCCTAATAGGTGATTATGACATCCGAGACGTCACAGGAACCGATTTTGATTTTCTTAGTTCAACATCAATATGCCATGAATTATATTGTTTGATTAATTTTTATAACTTAAAATCTCTCAATGATGTCAGGAACACATATGGCAAAACTTTAGATTTAGTACTTTCCAACATTGTCAGTATTCTTGTAACGCGTGAAAATGACTCAGTCGTCCCTGAGGATGCCTATCCCCCTGCTTTATTAGCAGAATTCCTGAACACCAAGCGAATAAAAAATGCAGCAAAGTCACAGTCAATGGATTACAATTTCTCCAAAGCCAACTATGAACAATTATATCGCTTTATTGAATCAGCTAATTGGGAAAGCGTATCTAATAGCTCGACTGTTGATGAAGCTGTTGATTCATACTATAATATATTATATGGTATTTTTTATAAATGTATACAGCGAAAGAGATCGAAATCAAATTATCCTGTGTGGTTTTCAAATTACATAATTAAACTGATTAGGAGAAAGGCATACCACCGTAGAAAATGGAAACAATCAATTGGGGATGCTACGTATCATTATGATAAATTTAAGGAAATACGTGCTCTCACCAAAAGAGAGATAACCTCCGCTTATAAAACATATCTGCATAACTGCGAAAATAACATTTTAACCGATCCAAAAAGCTTCTGGACATACATAAAAAATAAAGGAAGTAAATCCGAATGCAATGCACTAAATTACGAGGGTCAACTTTTAAAGGATGAAAAAGCTATCGCAAAAGCATTCATGAAGAACTTCCAGATGACACACAATGTGTCAAAATATAACCTTAATACTCTTGCACAACACAATAGTTCTGAACTCTTAGATCAATTATCCCTTGAACACGTTGAACTGCAAGACGTAGAAAACCATTAAAAAATTGAAACCACGGACATCTCATGGACCTGATAAAGTGCCACCCTATATTATCAAAGGTTGTTCGGAGATACTGAAATATCCACTACAAGTAATTTTCAATAAGTCACTAGCTACCTCCGAATTCCCTACTAAATGGAAACTTGCTGATATCTGTCCCATTCCCAAATCAGGCAGTATGAGTAACGATATTAAAAATTATCGTCCAATAGTTATAATATCTGCACCAGCCAAAGTGTTCGAAATTATTATACAAGAACAAATATATTCACATGTTCGCTCAGCAATTTCTCCCTTCCAACATGGCTTCTTATCAAATAAATCGACTGTAACTAATCTTGTTGAATTCACACATTTTTTGGCTACTCAAATAGACAATAAAGGTCAAGTTGACGTAATTTACACAGATTTATCTAAAGCCTTCGATGTTATTAATCATGACATCCTTCTCAGTAACCTTGTATCTTTCAACTTCTCATCGAACCTTCGCCAGTTGATAGCGTCTTATTTGTACCACCGTAAAAACGGTGCGCGTTATAAAAATATTACATCCGAGGAATTTGTTATAAATTATGGGGTGCCGCAGGGATCGAACCTAGGACCTCTCTTGTTTTTGTTATTTGTAAATGACTTGCTCGGTGTAATAACATCCTCCAACAAGCTATTGTTCGCAGATGATTTAAAAATCTATTGTAGCATTTCCTCTGAATTAGATGCTTTCTCCTTACAACATGACATCAATGCAGTCTCCAACTGGTGCAAAACAAACATGTTATTAAATATTTCAAAATGTAATGCAATGACTTATACTAGAAAAAGGAACTGTTTGGAATTTGAATATATTATCAACGAAACACCACTGGTCCGAGTAGACACTATCACCGATCTTGGTGTAACCATAAAGTCCAACCTCTCATTTGATATACACATTAAACGTATTATTGGTGACGGTTTTAGGAATCTCGGGTTCGCAATGAGACAAGGAAGTGACTTCTCGAATATTGATGTTTTAGAAACTTTATATACCGCGTATGTTCGATCGAAGTTAGAATATGCTGCAGTTGTATGGCATCCTAATACAAAGAAGAACACACGGGAAATCGAAGTTATACAATCTAAATTTGTTCGCTTTTTAACATACAAAGAAATAGGAATATATCCTAAATTCGAAAACTACTTGGACATAGTAAACAAGTACTCATTCCAATCTCTGGAAAAAAGAATAGTAATTTTCTACTATCTTTTCTACACAAACTGGTACATAGTAAAATTCATTCAGAAAAATTATTATCCGAAATAAGGTTGCACGTTCCGCAAAGAGTTACTCGACCTCGTAATGCAGTCTTCGACCTACCACCCCAAAGGACCAATGTATTAGATATATCGCCTATTAGGAGAATGTGCTCATTATATAATTGTATTCTTAAAGCATGTCCAGAGTTAGACATATTTAATGTAAATACGAGTGAATTCCATTGTTATCTAAAGTAATGAATTGTTTTTACAGAATGTCACCACAAAGCATCAAATATGAATGTATACAGTATTTTGTAGAATGTATCATATGTACAAAGAACACCTGAACTAGGTGCATAACCTGTTGTGTTCAATAAATAAATAAGTTTTGCAAGTTCAGTTGCATTTGTTGACCTTATTCAACATTTCTAGTGCCTAGTTTCTTACTTAAGTGTCTATGTTCATATTTTTAGTGTGTAAACATCTGGGCTCTAGTTATGAAACATATGTAGGTAGGTTAACCTATTTAAATAAACGGTTTTGCGCCCAAATTTCTCGCGTCCAAACGGCCGCTCCCAAACGTCTGTGCCTAAATGGACGCGCCCAAATATCATGGACCCTGATTTGGAGACGTCTAGTGGTACATAATACTTCAAATAAGTAGCAGTAACAATCATTGTATTGTGTAATCAAAACCATATTTAAGATATTACAATGAAACCAAAATATAATGCTGTGCACTGCCTTCTGGTCATAGACTAATAAACCAAACAGATACAGCTTAAGTTCACATTACGCACTCGTACATAAAAAAGAACGATGTTAAGTTATATAACCGTAAGTTACCTTGTTTTCAAATAATGGATCTCTCTACGGTTAATGAAAAGGCATATCTTTAAAATGTTCTTATTTTTAAGCTTTACAACGAAATTGATCCCGTTGAAGAAAACGTGAGCAAGCAGCCATATTCGCAGTGAATGAAACCTGAAGTATTGTTCCTTATATCCGAACGCAATTTTGATTGAAGTTATTATATACGCTTATGACAATTACAAAACTACCAAGCATTATTTGATTCATATCATAAATCAGAGAAATGATTCATGCAGGACAGGTATAATGAAGTTTGTATTAAGCTTTCAATCCCTTTTTCTTCAGCCAGAAGAGTTTGTACAAACTAAATGTAACCGGAATTTGTCAATCTACTATTCCTGTAATGTATTCTTAATCATTTTTTACAGATTTAGATCTGAATATAAAAATAAATCTGCACGCAAGGAAACAAAACTAATTACAGAGGACGAAGACGGTATATGTATTTATTTTTATTTTTATAAAGAAAGCATTGTGAATAAACTAGTCAATAAATATTGAAACCAGAGTAACACTTTTAATCTATTGCAGACTGATTTCGAGGAACGTGAACAGCATTATTAGAATTGTGAATTCGACATCTGAAGATCATATTCTCGTATCCTACTGACTTCTTATGAAGATACGACAATATAATCCTCAGTCGTTCAATTATACACTGTATTAATTTATGGTGTTTAGGCAAAGCATTATTATTGACTCGATAAGTATAATGTAACCGTTTATTAATTTTTATTTTCATATTGTATCTGTTTTGTATCTGAACATACAACTGTACTATGTAAATTGGAAGATTTTAAATAAATGAAGCAAAATGAAGAATACGAATAAGAAATGAACAAGTACGAAAAAATAACATTCACTTCACATGTCAAAAGCATATTGTGAAACATAAAAATTGCACATGTAGTACAGAAACAAGATAATGTACAATTACAACTTAATGCATTACCTATATTTAGAAAGTATTATGATAAACCATTACCTTTACGTGAACTCGTTATTGCAGAGCTGGAGTTATATTGTCGTGACCAACTTCTGATGGTACACCTTCATGTAAAATTTCATTTATCTAGCTCAAACGGTGTGGAAAATGGATTTTTAGGTCCGCCACTTTGCATCCAAGATGACTTCTTTGGACACATTTTGTAATAGTAACGCACTGGTGATATTGTACCTTCGTACCAAATTTCATTACAGTAGCCCCAGCCGTTTAGGCTGTGTATTCTATACATACAACAATGGGTTTCGCGGCCATTTAGGATCCAAGATGCGACTTTTTCTAAATTTCGGATTTTTTCTTTACATGGTCATACACCTTCATACCAAATTCCGTATCTCTAGCTCAAAGGGTGTAGAAAAATGATTTTTTAGCCCGCAATTTTGGATCCAAGGTGGCGTCTTTGAATACATCTCGTAATATTTTCATAACCCACTAGTGATAATTTACCTTCATGCCAAATTTCATTTTGCTAGCCTCAGCAGTTTAAGCTGTGTATTCTATACAGCAATGGGTTTGGCGGCCATTTTGGACCCAAGATAGCGAATTTTTCAAAATGTCGGATTTTTTCCTTTACCTACTCACGGTTATACACCTTCGTACAAACATTTGGTGTTTCTAGCTCCAGTAATTTGGCCTGGAAATTTTGATCAGTCAGTGAATCACTGTCAGTGAGTGACCATGGGGCTAGTGGATTACGCTGATTGCTTAGGTTATAACATATCAATTTGTGTGGACAGTTATTCAAAGTTTCTCATGGTTTGGCCAGTTCATTCAACAGGTAGGAAGACGCTTGTCGTAAATTAGATGATTTTTTTCGTATATTTGGTTTTCCACAAACCATTGTTATGGACAATGGTCCACCATTTCATGGTCAAGTTTTCAAAGAATTCTGTCTACAAAGATAAATTAGCCAACTGTTTTCACTACCACAACAACGGGGCTATGCACAACGTTGTAATATTCGTATTTTTCAAGAATGGCTCGATGATATTCTATATTCTTTTAATGGTATGACTTCTGTCTCAACGAGAAAACTCCACTAGAATTTACTTAAGTTTCCGACACCCAAATTCAATAAAGTTCTTGACAGATTTCCCAATCTAGGACAACGTAAAATTAAGGTTTTGAACCCTCATGGTAAAATACCTAACTTCAAAGAAGCGACCTTACTACATTCAGTTGACAGAAATGTGTGTTTAGTGAATTTAAGTGGTCAAATACGCTACATCCATAGACATCAAGTAAAGTTTACAAAGGGTCCGGATGATTCAAGAGGAGCTACATACGAATCAAACAGTATGGTAAAGCATCCGCTAAACTATGATTATTCTATTCCCAACCTTAATTCACAACAACATCCAACGAGAAAACGTAAACCTCCTGCTTGGCACAAAGGCTATGTTCTATTCTCTAATGATAATGTCATATAAATGATCTTCCAATTTAAAACCTGCTGTCGATCTAAAGTGCATCCTATCTAATTGAATGAATATTGCTCAAAGCACGTTGAACGATATTATGTTTTATCAACCTAGTTATATTTAAAAAAAAATGTTTTGTTGATCGAACTATTAAATACTCTTTATTATTTACTTGCTATCTTATGTGATAATGTCAATTTGTATTTAGTATACTTTCAAGGGTGATGTCAAAAGTGTCATCGTTTATGGTTTAGTAAGTAATATGAGAAAAAGTTTTATTTTTTTTACACTGAGAGTCTGAGTTTCTGTTTATTTTGTTCATACATATGCCTCTACCTCAATAAAGTTTTTTATCTATAGGGGAGGTGAGTGCAATGTGGTGTAATGTTCGTGTTTTAGATGATTCGTATTTGAAAGTTTACTGTGGTAAACTAATTACATGGTTTACGATATATTTTGTTTTACTTCGCGTCTATGTAAACATTCCATATAGCAACTTGCAATCTTTAATGGAGTGAAGAATAAGGAATATGTCTGCGCTTATTTAAAGAATAATATTTGGAATTGATGAAATATATTCCTTTTATATAATGTATGTAACGAAGGCTTACGAGAGTTAATACACAGTGATTTTCTTATTGGTGAAATATGGTTTATTGGTACTCAACTGTTTGATTTGTGACTCTTTACTCCTAGGTTTTGGAATTATATTGATTTAGTACATTAAATGTGTTCGCTACCTATTAATTGTTTCCTGATATATTATTTATTGTGTAAATGCCTTCTTGAAGTGAATTGAAGGATGGAGTTTAGATACTCCCTCGATCTGTTATTGGAGTCTAAAATATAATTACTTCTTCTTACGGTCACGACTTTAGACAAATCGAATATTGTTCATGACTGCAACTTTCTTAATCTGCTACTTCACCACACAGTAATGATGAACGTCTAACCTAATTAAAATGGATTAGGTATTCAAATATCTAATTGAGGCAGATGAGATCACTAACAGGTGTGAGTTAAAAACCACGGCAGAGGACATAATAGTCAACGATCTTCTAAAAGTGAAAATCTTATATTAAAATTAATGTACACAGAATTGAAGCAGGCCAAATCTTAGCCTTGAACATAATATTTATGTACCTATTAAATCGGAAGGTCTTTCGATAAGTTTAGAAAGTATTTTTACGTTTCACTTTCGATGTTATCCCAAACTTCAAATATGTGAAAAAGAAGCAGCCTTTGTGCTCCTCGTGGTCATTTTTCACAGCCAAAAGAAAATCTTTAGAAAAGAAAGTGGATGAAACAAATAGGAGATGTTTCGTTTTTGTTTGACCAGATGCATTCGAAAACCTGTTCGTCACATTGAGTAGGCGGGGACCACACTTCTTCTTCTTCATCGTCTTCATTCTATCTTTTCCATCCTTTTCCAAAAAACGCGACCAGCCGTGGTTTCTGTCGCCATGGCGACCCTTGTAGGTCCCCCACTGCGCAGAAGAGCAGAAGGGCGGAAGGAGGATGCAATTTGTCTCAGATGATCCCAAGGATTCTATGAAACGTTAAATGGAGCGAGGAACTCCGTTCATCACTTCAGTTCGCCATTAAAAGACTCCGGTTATATTCCACTTCTCTCACCTGAACAGAAAATAAATTGTTGGAGAAAAAAATACGTGCAAGTGAAGGCTGAAAAATACAATACAGTAAAGTATTATCATGACGTAAACTGCTAATAGGAAACATTCAACACTAGGTGTTATCAGGACAGTTACTAATATACCGCTCTTAGTTCAATTTCTAAAGGTCATGATATTTATCCATTTCATGATTCCTTGGTTTTTGTTCTGAGAGAATTGTATTAAGTGTTTGGTTGGATTGAGTAAAGTTGGTATTCATATATTACAATATATATATTGGCATAAAAAGACATGAAAATGGCTTTCTTATGCAAAGGGTCCAATGCCAGTTAATAGAAATTTTGGTGGTAGTTAGATCTTCAACAAAGTCTGCAGCAAGAAGTGATATTCAGTAAGGAGAAATAAAACAATATATCTAACATGTGTTTGTTAAAAAACTGCAACACAGAATCTGCACTAAAATAGAAAGAGAAGTTCTTTATCCAAGATGTAAATTGCGCAAGGTGACGTATATCTTCTCTGAATAGTTGGGTATAGCAGGACATATATAATTCAGTAATAAAGATACATTCTAGTAGACAATTAGCAAAGTATATACTGATTGAAAGCAGCTAAACTCCTCAGATATAAGCAGTTCAGTTATTTGGAGAAAGAAAGCATGATTTTAACAGCGATTCCTGTCTGGTTCAATAGGCTTGTCGCTTTACGTAGCTTTGTTTTAGCTGATAGCAAAATTTGCATTCCTGTATTCAGCTAAGTAAACAAGGCAACATGACAAAGCAATATAAAATTATTAAATACAACCAAACCTCGTGTGTGGTCGTTCTAATCTCAAAACCTATGTAAAACCGAAGAAAGATATGGAAATGCTGCCATGGTTATATCTATATTAGTAATATATATCACACACTCATGAAAACATATAACACAAGATCAGTAATACAAATGGATCTACTGATGAGAGCGTTTTTAATAATGCAGTATCTACTCTTCCTAGCAACAAAAGAAATGTTTGTGTATTGAGGTAAGCATAAAAGTCTTCAGTTTGTTTTTCTTGTGTTCAGTTAAAATAATTCTAATTGAGAAAAGGACCAAAATTTGAATGTACCAGCAAATTAGTGTAACAAACAAAGCAGAGTAAATTGTAAGCAATACATTGATATTCTGAAGAAGCAAATATTGGTACTATCTTTCAAGAAAGTGAATCCCATGCAGTGGTGAGAATATTGGAAACTAATCTCTGTATGAAAAATTAAGCTCCTACTAAACATACCGCATGTTTAGTGCTTAATTTTCAAGTTACTGTGGCGGCAATGAAGAGGAGATATATTGCAAAAGAATTCTCATACGATACAGACGTTTGAATGTGTGATAATAGGCCGGGCAAAATAGAAAATAAAAAAAATGAAATAGATAAGAAAAGGAACAGTGCGAACGTGTGTGTGTGTGTGTGTCTGTGTGTCTGTAAGGGTAGATCTATTCGAAAAGTAGAACAACAGAAGTATTGCCTCTCTAGTGTAGTGGTCTAGGTGCTGTTCCGCGCTGAAGGTCGCGGGATCGAAACCGTTTGTCTCCTTGATCTTTTTTTTCAAACTGTATGTTGTTGAAAACTTTCAATAAAATCGTGTAGATAAAGATGCATCAGCCGTCACTTGAACTGAAAGGGATCATGGGTAATCGAGTTACGTCAGATTGTATACGTCATGGTCGAGTGAGTCACTGTCAGAAATACTCTCCCTAAGCTGTTATCAGCCAGCTCACCGGTTGAACCTTGTAAAATGCCTACCTTCCTGTCAAGATCATAGATGAACTATAATATTTATAAAGCGTTAACCTCGTTTAGACTTCCTTTACAATCCGAAAATTACGCCAATATATAAACGTCATGAATTTTGCAAAAAATAAGGAGATACTTTAAATTTTAAACAAGCATCTTTTGCAGCTATACGACTCACTAGTCCACTACTGCAAAATTTACAAATCTGACTTTTTGTATTATTTCAGTGCAATGCTATTATTTTCCGACAACTTCATCTATGAAATATAAAGTAAAAAGAAGATATTGACTTGAGTAAGTCTCGAACCGTAAACTCTGATTCAAGCATGAAGCGAAGAAATTTATATCCAAAAATGCAAGATGGAGCCAGATCAAAACTTCAATTTGCAAGTATCTGATTGAAGTGAAATTTCATATCTGGGAATTCCAAAATATGCTAGAATCGTTTCGGAAGTTGAAATTATTGAATTACGAAGATCAATATTTTGCCTTCAATTACATTATAAACGGTGTGGCCAGTGTTTCTTTCAGAAGATTTTGCTCGGGAAAGGAGGCTAAACCAAGTTTTAACGAAAATTATAAATACTGCATATTGAGTCCCATGTGCTAAAAATATAAAATAACAATAATTTTGCTTAAGAATGTGTCGTTTTTATTATATTCTGCTCTAGAGCAGGTGCTGACCCGAAAGTTCCTGGGCAGGGTAAACTGATGGCGGTTGTCATTGTCTTCAATCGGATAGAGAGGACGTCCCAATTACGGAACCTACAGTTTAACGTGGACTCCGAACACTGATTCCGCCAGACTCCCCTATCCGTGGAATTGTCACCTCTCAAATTATCGGCCAAAAATCAGTAGAAACCGTGCAAAACTCCACTTACGCTCTTTTAATTTTTACTTTACAAACCCACCCAAAATGAAAATTATGGCGGAATCGCTGACTCCAAACCACTGATATCAACTTGTGTGTTTAGTACTCAATATTAAAAATACTCGAATTTCATGAATTCATTTATAACTATGTCATTCAAGAATGTAACTTCTATACACATGGAACAAACACAAAGGGTAAATGAACAGTGCATAAGGAGTTTTCTCTGTTCGTTTACGTGTAATTTGTTTCCCATCGCTCAAGTTATATAAAAGATTTTTTGCTTAAATTTAACATCAGTTTCTAACTCATTTTCTGGATTGTTATTAAGAAGCTAAAATGCAAACATTACTGTTACAAATTTATTTAGTTCTAACACTTTCAAAATTCTTTCAGTTTTTTTGTTTGTTTTTTTAAATAAAGTTCGTATTTGAAAAATCTAACATTTGTATGCTAAGGCTTAATCAGAATTCTGGTCAAATTTCTCAGGCAAGCGCTGTTTTTGTAATGCTCTTATATATTACATATAGCTTGAGCCAAAATTGCCTGAAAGACTTAAATAAAATTTGAATTCATTAATCCACGTTTTTAAGTAAAGTGGTTTGGGGGACCTAAAACTATAACCTTGTATTTTCTTTTAAACAATTTCTTTCGAAATCAAGAATAAATAGATCAAAATTGAGAAATAAATCATCCTACAAATATTTCCTGTTAATTTTTAATTACATGATATATTTCCTTCATGTTTGCATTGCCGAAATAAATATTTCTTACTACCTTGATTTAGCGTCATCCATCTCTAATAAAAGAGGTTCTATTATAAATGATGTGCACGTTGTATTTAAGAGTATCTTCTTAGTTAAGCAATTCCGTATTCTACACCCAATAAACCTGCTCTTAACAGGTAGTCCCGCAACTGATTCACGGGTTTAATACGCAATATTTGTTGAAAACTTGAGAAATATGTTGGACACATGAGAGTTTCCTGTTCCATATATTGTCAATTGGCAGGCAAGCAAATTGCTGATTTTTACCTCTAGCAACAGGAAACGAAAATACAATACACAAAATTAAATGAAAACGCAAAACCATTTAACATTATAACGCGAAAAGGAATGACACAGTAACGAAACACAAAAATAATAATTCGAAGCAACTCTCCATTCAAAAAATTCGAACCTAGATTGCTTTTATAGTTCGGACGAGTGAAAATCTATGCTAAAGACAGAGCTATCTAGTAAGAAATTGCCAAAATTGATTTGGAAGAGGCGAGGGAAAGAACGAGTTGTGTGCTTCTCCTCCTCGTTGTAAAATGCGTTTGCATTTTATTCAAGTTACGGGTTGGACTGGGTTACTGTGTATTTTTTTTTCTACTGCCTTAAATTGATGTTTCATAAAAAAAAAATAATGCATGATTGACCGTAATATAGAAGTCACTAAGACCAATTTGAATTTTCCTAAAGACTTCGAAACATTATGAATAACATTATCTAGTTTAAAGCTGTTAAGTTACAAACTAAAAATATATTTCACTGCTGTTACAAATAGAATGGTTAGTTATGGGTGAAGAACAAAGGTGATTTTCTAAATGTATTCGCTTAAAAAAAGTTAAAGAGAAATGGAGGAATTCGAACTCAGAACCTTCTGCTTAGAAAGCTAACTCGCTAACCACTACACTATGCTAAATATAATGAAAACGTTTTTCTCGTTTTATTTTAACGTTAATTTTTACATACTGAGTATGTTTCTGTTTTATTATTATCGAATAGGATTGTCTTTTCCCTATATTGTCTTTTATTACTATGTATGGTATGTATGAGAAGTATTCTGGAATATACAAACAAAACATATCTATCAAAGAATCTGAGTACAAGTAGTTGAAAGTTTCCATGTGCACTACACGTGTGCATGTGCATTGCGAAATTTTTCATAGTTGGAAAATTTTAAACCAGGGCCTCCAACAAGTGGGATTTACTTTCTTGAAAGATAGTACATATCATGCAAAAGGGTCAGAAATGTAAAAACCTTAATTCTGTTGAATTTGAGTGTAATTTTTTAGACCTTTAGGTAACTTTGGCTCAGACCACATAGATGATGATGGTATGATTGAATTAAGAGTGTGGGAGGAAACGGGAGAACTCCGAGAAAATCCAATTATACTGTCTTTGTCCACCACAAAGCCCATATGGCACGAGCAGGGTTTAAAATGACGAACCCAAGCGCCAGCGCTCTAACTGTTGAGTCATCGAGACCCATGTCCTGAATTATGCATCGTGATAATGCTGGACTACATATGACTAAGTTTTTGAAAGATTTCATTTTAAAAGCGTTATGCCCGAACCTCCATAGATCCAAAATACCCCTCTCCCCGCTTCTGTAAAAAAATGTAAATTTTGTATTTTTGGGCCATTTTAGAAACTAATGACTGCGGCCCATCTCGAATCCGATAACTTTTAAGTCTCTAAAATCCATAAACAAATATCCATGCCCCAGCCGGGACGAACCCAGGATGTTCGAGTCGCTGGCTTAGCGCCCCAAACCACGGTTACCAGGTCGACCCCACTCGGTGTGTGTGTTTGTGTGTGGGGTTATGGGTTATTGTGTGTGTGTGTGAGAGAGAGAAAGAGAGAGAGAGAGAGAGAGAATAGATAAAATTTATTGTATGGGTGGTAACAGCACTATGGTTATGTCCTTCTCGAGAGAACAAGAGAGAGAGAGAAAGAGAGAGAGCATCCTTAGCAATCACCACGCACATACATTGATTGATATGATTGCTGAAAACGGGTAGCATTTCTGATGCAATACAATGTTTAACAGTGATTTATTAGTTGTGTTTTTTTAACAAGCCGTATTTAACAAATGTGGTTCGTCCTGTAGAAAGTGCTACATAATAGAATCACTGTTTATAAGAAAAAGGCCTGCCTGTGAAATAGTACAGTCATAATATAACGAAGTTATTACTAAATAATAATTGAAATTGGTAATTGGTAATTAAAGTCAGGTAAGTATAATTGAAGAAGTTGGTAAGAATAAGAATTGAAGTTTGGTAATTGAAATGAATGAGAAAGTGTAAAATACATTGCAACATGATTTAAATGTCGAAGCCCCCAAGAAAAAATAAGGCAACAGATAATAATAAATAAGTTACATAAACGCGAATTGGGAAGAAAGAAGTAACTAAATTCTAATTACATCGTCGTTTCCAAGGTTTCAATTAATTAGCGTTAAAAATAATTGCTTGTATTATTTACGGTAGGTACTGATGATCAATGTGCAAATGTGTATTAAATCACTTGGGTTTTACTATGTTATTTCCTTCTTTTGTAAAATATAGAAAATGCTGTTTATTTCCTTTAATTTTAGAAGCAATAATGTGAGGTTTTCCTATATATTAAAGCTTTCGCTGAAGAACCATCCTAAGATTCACCAGCTCAGGATTTCCTGCAGTAGGTATCTAACTTGCATATCTTCCTGGTGCCTATTTCAAAGTCGCCATCAAACCCACTAAACCAAGCAGGTTTGTGTGTTTCCAATATGAATATACCCATCTGAAATGGCATATGTTCCTCAGAAATCAGACGTTTTAAACCATATATTCCTTTGGCGTTTTGCCTAATTATAGACGATTATGGAATTTTAATACGTATCTCTGCAGAATGTGTTATACGTTTTCACATGAGAGAGAAAGAGAGAGAGAGAGTGAGAGAGAGATAAGTGGTTGCAGGTAGTTAGATATAATAGTACTACAAAATCATGTCGCGGAATATCATTCAGCAGGACGTACAAGTGTAACATATAACACAAAAAGCAGGTGCTTTTAATGGCGAAGAATTTGGCTGATGGAAGGAGCATAGCGTTGCATGAAATAGAAAATAAAGAGTGAACCTGACTTGCGTAGGAAGTATACGTTGCTGTTACAGTCCAAAATCTTATTCGTGAAACAAAAAACTGAATGACGAGTGGATGATTTCCCATCACACAGATATAATCACATACATATAAGGTTCCATGCAATAACCAGTACGTAGGGAATTGTTCAATTATCTTCAAACGTGCATAATTCAATAGCAGATGGAATTCCATTTTTGAAATAAATATTTTAGAATAAAGCCATTCATTGAACAATTTAGAGAACAGCTTTAATTCTAAAGTCCCATTTTCTAACCAATATTTCTCTAGATCCTATTATTCTTGTGTCTATTCTTTACTTGGCATAAAAATAAAATTTCATTCTTACAGTTAACATCCACATGCAAAAGTATAAGCAAGTGTAATATTCTAAAAATATGCCGATAAATAAAGTAATTAAATAAAATTATAAATAGAGATAAATGTTCATCAGTTCGTACTCTTTATGTACTATCTTTCATAGCTAAATATTTCAAGATTGTTGATTCTTACTGAACTTTTCCGTGACTACTGTCAATCATCTGTATTAACAAGGAATTACATAAATAAGAACGAATTTCTTTTCCCTTCCTTATTCCATTTCGCACGGATAATATATTTGACAAAGTTGCTCTCAAAACAATACACACTTTAAACACCATTACCAAATTTACTGCTACTGCTACTACTATTACTTCAACAACAACAACAACTATTATTATTATATTGAAGCTAAATTGTTTACCTTTAAAGCGTAGTTAGGCTACAAAATCGAGACGTCACGTCGAGAGATAATGCTATTCCAAGGTAAGAAGCAGAGAAGTATCGGATAGGAACTATATATATAAATACAATGTCAGTATTCGCATGAAGGAACTGGAAAATACCACGGAAATATGCCCGGTATGAACTGTACTAGAATACGTGTCTGCTCCGCAGTACTTATCCGATATCAACGATTGTAGCTTTTAGACAACGGCGGCAGGTCTACCATTATTATTATTATTATTATTATTATTATTATTATTATTATTATTAGTGGTAGTAGTAGAATCAGTAGTAGTAGTAGTAGTGGTGGTGGTGGTGGTGGTGGTAGTAGTAGTAGTAGTAGTAGTAGTAGTAGTAGTATTACTGCTAGAAATTCAAGTACGATGGGAGTCCTTTCAACAGGCTAGTTTGGAGTCCATTTTCACAGAAACTGTATGCCGTCCGTAGACAGTAAAGACTTGCTTAGGACGGATACAATTAAAATAATGACGTTAGTAGTAACAATAACTATTATTTTTTTAGTTTTTTTAACTGTCTTAAAAGCCAGATTTCCTAAGCCCGTTATGTTAGAGGATTGTCACTCTCCCACCACTCCTTCAGTTGAATATATGAGGAATATAGCAACCAAAAGCTTCAGTTAAGTCATGAACCTGGCACTCTCCTAATCGAATTAAGAAAAACTACGGAAAACGTTAGTCAGGTTCCTACCCGCCTACCTCCGCAGCCATAATGGCAAATACTGGTTGTTAACTGCTGTACGAATAACTATATTTTAATTGTAATTTTGCAAAAACTCATTTCAGTTGAAATAATGAATATATGAAGACGAGTTCCATATCATCATATCACTAGCTCTTGAGAAAGTTCAGGGGAAAGTTTTCTTTTATTGTGAATAAAACTCCTTCTCAACTCATGAAAGAAACACGTAATAGAATTTCGTTAGTAGTACTACTGCTAATAATAAGGTAGCATTATTTGAAATATTGCCTCAAGTGAAAAATGACTGTAGTCCTACGTATTTCCCCCCTCATTTCTGCGGAATTACATTCTGGCTACTTTAGTAACTAATTTGTAAGTACACATCTGCATAAATAATTGTTCAACTAAAATTAGTTGTAAACAATACACATGAAAAGCTATTTCCTTCTCAACCAATAGCTTCCTATGTGAAGATATTTGTGGCATATTTGACATCATTAAGTTAATTGGCAAAAGGGATAAACTGTCGAATCGTCGTTGTCGAAATACAACTGTGAATGCACAAGGTTTCAAGTCGCATGTTTAGCATGTATAAGCATGTGTTAAATTGGAATACAGATATTTTCTTATCAAAAAATAACGACCTGCAGAATTTGTGAGTTAGGGAGCAAATAGTTTGGAGCCTTATATCTACGTATGTCACATATATAGTAAAGAGAAGCTTCGGGTATATGAAATAGTAGGTAATATTGAATACTCGGTTTTCTGATTCGTGATGTGTTTACCCACTGATAAGCAGAAAAATTACTCCTACACACTCCATAATTCCCCGTATTTATTTGGATTTCGATAACTACATGTGTAGGGTTACTACACGCAAAAATCGTAATTTGCAATCACCAAAAAAAATTTGCTGGTACGTTCGGTGATATCTCTATGTTTTTTTTAGGAAAACATTATAATACCTTGTATGATTTTGAAATTGTAAGTGTATATGTTATTACTGGACGTGTGAAAGCCGCTTTGCTTAGATGTTGAATATTTATTTTTTTCAGAACAAATTTTCTGATGATTCCAAAGTGAGCTATGGATACAGTACTTCTCTTGTTTATTTTGGATGCTCAATGATTGTGTCAGTGCAGAAAAATAGAGTATATTTGTTACCTTTGAATATAATGTGTGTCGGCAGTTCTGCTATTACAACAACATTTTTCCTTCCATTCTTATGCTATTAAATATCTCCCTTTTCTAAAAAAAGGGTTAAGTATCTTATAATACTCGACTATTCCATGTTACCCTCTAAATTAACATTTTTATAAATAATAGTAATTTACATAATTGTAATGTATTTATTTATTTTATTTGTTCCAGATACATTTTACACAGAAACTAAATAACATTGCAACAAGCTAAACAACATTACTACAAACTGAATAACATGAAATCAAATTTAAAACAACACATAACACAGCAATTGATATCAATAACATGGCGATTATAATACGCAAGTGGAATAACTCAGATATTGGATGGAAAGTGTTTTCAGATCCGAAAATATCAATATTTGAATCAAGATTATTGTGCATAATTACTAGTCTATGGAATAAGGAGCGCTGCAGTATACTTAGCCTAGGTGTGGTACAATGAAGGAGGTTATTATTTCTGGTTATTCGCAAGGGAACACGGAAGTAAAATTTAGATATCAACTCTCCAGTTCTAAGATTCCCGTTAAGTATCTTGTATAAGTACATCAAATCTGCCAGCTTGCGACGAGAAGAGAGAACTTGGAGACCAAGAACGCAAAATAACTTGGATTTGCTTAAGCTACGTACTGATGGTATTCTTCTTTTGTCTATAGCAAGAAAACAGTTCAGAACATAATCAATATGAGATAGATTAGAAATACTAGCCATGTTCCAACTTCGGGAGCAATATTCAATTTTAGGGGAGATGATGGTTTTGTAGAACATACTCAATGAATGAAGGTCCTTAGTTTATGTAAATCTATAGAGAATACCAAGTAAGCGCATAGAACTGTTAGTTATAGAGGTCACGTGATCAGCAAACAGAAGTTTTTCGTCAAATACCACTCCAAGGTCCTTTTGAGAAGAAACTTTAGCGATAGGATTATCTTCAATGATATAGGCAGATGGGATTTGATTCCTCTTTAAAGAAATAGAAAGAAAAAAGATTTTGAGGAATTTATGTTTAATTTCCACGCATTACACCAATCCAAGCGGCCAGAGATGGAATTTTGGAGATCAGCAACATCTTCTAATGATCTGATTTCTCGAAATAATTTACAGTCGTCAGCAAAAATATGAATTTTTGTTTTGTTTTAGATGACGAGAGATAAGATGGGAGATCGTCCATATATAGAAAGAAAAATAGTTGGCCCAAAACACTACCTTGAAGTACATCAGAGAGAACGGGAACAAAATTAGAAGATGATCCAGAAAGAATACGTTGTGTGATACTTTCGCTATAATGAAAGAAAGTTATCGTGGATATTGAATCGGTGAGTTGATTTATAAAGAAGAAGATTACAATCAGTTCTATCGAAAGCCTTACTAAGATGTAGATAAATGACATCAAGCTGTGTGTGTTATTAGACAGGGACCGTAACATGACGATTATAATACACAAGCGTAATACCTCAGATATTGGTACTTAGCGTTCGATGGACAGGTAGCATAAAAAGTAACAAGAACAGGTTGGTAAGAGTAGAACTACCAGGAAGAAAACCATGTTGAGCAGAGTCTAGATAGGGTGAGACAAAGTTATAAAGTCTATCTTGGATGATTCATTCACACATCACAGACAAAATAGATAAAATAGAAATGGGTCTTATCTCGAGATTTAAGAATGGGTATAATATTAGCCTCCTTACAAGAAGAAGTAAATACACTTTCGGCAAAACACCTATTTAAAAGAGGAGATAAAGGGTAAGCCAATGATTCAGCAGCATTACGTAAACAAATAGCACTAATGTTATCATAGCCGGGAGAACGATTTAGAGGTAAAGAAGAAAGCAGATATTTTACCTCATCAGATGATGTACTTAATAAAGACAGTGAATGCGAACAGATCGGTTGAAGCTGAGGAGGTGGCAAAGTAGGAGATTGGACACAGAAATTGTTAGAGAATTATTCATTCAATAGATTACCTCTTTTCACCAGCAGCTGTAGGCGAATTATAAATTAACTATGCCGGAACACGTGACTGACACCTAGAGTTTGTAAGAGACCAAAATATCTTAGGATTGAGATATTTCAGATGTTACCTCGTTAATTTAATTTTGATACTTTGCCCTAAGGAATTTCTTGGAGTAGTGCCTGATCTGGGAGAAAGCTATAAGTATGTGCATTTGGATGTTGCTTCCAAAGCTCCCATGCAAGTGTTTTATTTTTCAAAACGGACCACGCGTCTGCATCAAACCAGGGAGGATCTTTAGAGGATCGGAAGTTCTTTGTAGGGACAAAGTCTTTACAGGTAGCATGAATTACATCCGTGAACAAATCAATCGCTTCATTTACAGTTAAGTTTTCAAGTATACATCATGGGAAAAGAGAAAGAGCGCGGTTAATATCTTTCCAATGAACTTTTCTCCAGAGAGGAATATGCTGCCTTGGAATGAAAGGAGGAGCTTTGAACTTTGTTTTTAAACTATTAATGAATAGTTCCACCTCCAAACTCTCGTGATCAGATAAAAGGAAATTTAGAGATGGATAACACATAGTTCAAAATTCTATTGCCTCTTGTATTGTGCATATTGAGTTGAAAAAGTCCAAGACCATGTATAAAATTTTCCATGAACCAAACTTAATTACTGCCTGTGGGAACCCCAGTTTTTATACTTGATCACATCATATGCATATTAAAATCTCCGAACAATAACACATCACCCTCTGAAAGTGCAACTAATGTTGAATATCTGCAGGTCATTAACAGTTCCCTGGGTTTAATTAAAGTGGACAGTAGAAGCAAACAATTAGTTTTTTTTCTTACATTAATACGCACTTCAGCCCAAACAATATCAGTCAGTTTTCAGATCTTCTCTCATTTTACTAGGCCAGTTAGAGTTAATACACACTGCTACAACATCTGCTCGGCTTCCACAATCTACATACATATACATTAAAATGCTAGTGCAACGAATGTGAAAGAATCATCATGGAAATATTAATATTACAATAGTAATACGAAAGAAATTATATTTATTTTATAAATAGAACTGTGAAATGCGGTTACAGTAAACACTATGTTATTTTATAAAATAGCGAAAAATGTTACAATTTAAAGTTCTTGCAGTGTTTTGACAAGTTCTATTAATTAAGTTTCTTGTAATAATTTGAAAGAAAAAAAGTACTTGCTGCGGCAAGATTAACTGTTGTGACATTTACAATACATAGCACAGTATGGAAGAATATTTGCATGATGATATTATTGTTAAAGACTTTCGTAAGTAATTGGTCTTCACGAAGCCTTTAATCATAACGAAAGATATTACACTAAGTTTCTAATTGTTAAGTTTGCTAACTTCCGTGTACGATCTTGTTTTCGTACTTCTTCAATGGTGATATAATTTTCTTTGTACAATGTAAATTGATTTATAGTATACAATACTTCAGTTTTCCGACCTTCGTGCCAAGTTTATAAAATTCAGTATCTATAATATTTATAACTACTGATATACTTGTTTTCGGGTCGTATTTGGCTCTTTCAGCATCGGATACTTTGGTTTTTACATCACGTCCTATTTAAGGATTTTAACGTTTGTTGGAAGAGGCTGTCTTCATTTTCATTGCTTGCGTTTTTAGACCATCTTAGGTACCACGTTATAGTTATCACAAGACTCGTTAGCTCAATATCAACTAATAGTAAATTCTGCATCATCACGTACTATCACAACATTTTCTTCGTGATTTTCTTCACATTTACTCTTGCTCGTATTATGATTTCTAGCTTCCTTTTGCTTCCCGATTGATTGGTTTAATTTCATCAATTTCTTCACCTAATTCAAATGTGTTTCTATTCCCAGCGTTTAGAATTTATTCCAAATATTCTTCAGTGTACAGTGCTTACTAAACATCAAGAGCAACATCTGAGCTTGGAATGTCAATTTTCATTGGATCTCCGAACATAGTGAATCTGAACTTTCGATTCTGTATTATGAAGAACATTTGAGTCCTCCATGATAAACGCTATTATTCATTGCTTGAACAAACCTCAGACTTTGAGATCAATTAGAAGCGTTACTAGTTTCCACCCAAATTTATAACATATTTTTCAAGTGTTTGTTTACATGTTCTGCTAATGAGTGGTTGTGCCTTAGTTTCTTATGATCTTCACATCAGCCCAAATGCCACACAAACTTTGGATGAGTTACAGGGCTCTGTACCATTATCAGAATGCAAAATATGAAAGGCAAGGAATAAGGTAAAAAGTGTACAAACTGCTTGTTTGTTTGGATGAACGCTTTAAAAATCTACATGATTGCATCGATTTTCATCAATTTTTGCCTACGCATTCCTTGAGCCCTGTGCAATTTGTAGAGTATTTCAAGTCCCCGGAAGTGACCGTGCGAGCAACTAATTAAAAGATAGGAATTACGTTGTTCGTACCAATGAAATTATTAAACTGTTTCCATGTTTAATTTAAAACAATAATGACATGAATAATTAAATATTGTAAAGATATTATTCAAATTTTGTTTGATTGTTGTAACTGAATTTAATGTATAATACGTAACGTCTGCATAACTATTAGTAATACTAACAATAGTAGTTGCATTATTTCTAGCATTTGTTGATGTTGTAGATGTAGTAGTTGTAGTAGCAGTAGTTGTAGATGTACTAGTAGTAGTAATAGTAGTAGAAGAAAAAATGTATTGTTAGTATTGTCATCATATTTTATTCAGCCCTCACCAACAAGCGGGGACTTTGGCTAGTATGAATATAAACTTCAACTTCGTGTTTGAGTTAGCTTGTATCAGTTAAATTTATTTTACATCGTAAATTATTTTTGTTGTAGCTTCACGGAAACACCTCCTTTTCACTGTTTTCATTTGTTTCTTACAATATGATTCACATAACCTTAAATGAGTATCGGCTGATTGCAATCATGAGTCTATATTAACGATTATATTCAGTAATCATTTGCGTCCTTCCGCCATGACCAATTAAAATTTGGACCTCATATATCACAGTAAACAGTTCATCAGGAAAAGTTTGAAAAAAGTTTTGATCATCAGGGCCACCAGAAAGTCCCGCACTGAGAAGTGACCGCTCTCCAAATTCAAGCGATTTAGTTGCACATGCTACATGCAATTAAAGTATCTGTCGCGGGTGTGGATGCTTACGATTTTTGTCTTTCGGGGACATTTACAGCGAATCGGAGTATGTAAAAGAGAAGGAAAGAATGTGCACAAGAAGATAGAGAAACGCGAGGAGATTTTGTGAAAGAGGGCAAAAACCAGAATATGCCTTGCTGTATATTCTGTAAAAATCTCTTTATCTGTTCAAACTAGATAGTTTACCTGATAAACCACACATGTAAGAAGGGTAGGAAAACTCAGGTAAAAGTCTGTATTGGCTCTACTATGAATCGCATCCTTAAGCAAGTGTCTGTGTTGAATCATGTAAGACGCTCGACCTGCAGTGCCTCCAGTCGACGTAGCGTGCTTCAGACTAGAGGATGAATCCAATAGGTGGCCGCACACAACCGGTGGCCACATCCCAGGTTCAGCATCCCAATTGGCCTTTTCCCAGAGCAATTGGCCTTCAGCTCGACTGAAGGCTATATCTGGCCGCACTCCATGAAGGCTCTGTCGTCAACTACTGGTATCCAGTCATCAATATGACCGTTTCTCCGCATGATCGGAACTCAGTAAGTGCCCACAACAAAAACTGGCTACATCCCAGCTAGCATCCGCCTCCCACGCCAACCTGCTACACCACAGGACCCAAGCCCGAGCACCGCAGATGGCGGGCGCCTGCCAATCTGCATTGATGAGTTCATCAGAAGGAACATAATAATAAATGTCATCCTTTCCACCAGAGACTGGTGTTATTAGTTTCTCTCCACTCCTAATATTAAGAACCTCATACCGTTCCAAGAGTCTATAGTAAAGACATTTCTTTGTCCCAACACATTTTGCATCTTTCACTGAACTTAAGGCAATAGCAAATTGTTCATTCGGCATATATAATTTGTTTTTCTGTTCGTGTTCCCTGATTCACTTAAAAGTTCATAGAAAAAAAAATCGCTTACACAGAAGATCACTCATTCGGATACACTAGGCAGGAAAAGTAACTGACATCTTAGTACCAAAGAACACGATGCAGAAAGATTAACATATGTACTTACACGATGTCTGAAATAAATTGAACGTCTGAACGGTAGAGCTTATAAAGGCACACGTCTGAAAGAGGCAAGATGAATGCTTTTTCTATCCATAACCAGATGAAAAACACAGAAAAAGAAAAGGGATATCAATTTTACAAACATGGTCCATGAAGTTATAACAGCTTTTAGATTATTAAATACATAGGGGTAAATACTAGACTCTTATGGCCGGTTTCACCGGCCTTCCTTAAATGTTAAGGAAGCGTTAAGTCCATTTAACGCTTCCTCACAGCGCCAGAGGGTTTCACCAACCTCCCTCAAGGTTAACAGCTCCTCAAACTCGCCCTTAACTTAAGGATTCGATTTTTCTCCCTTAACTGTTTAACGCGACCTTAAATTACATAGGAATATGGCGGACAACTATGCTGACTATAGTGTATGATTTATATTTTCCTAAATACGTATCCTTGTACTTTCGGAAATAACGTTGCTTTCTTACCTAGCAATGTAAATATGATGGTCAATAATGTTTGCACAAGAAATACTTACGAAGATTCATTCTTTGTGCAATTTTACAGGCAACGCATTTGTGTGCAATGTATAATGTGTAAATAACACAGTGTATTATAGTTTCCTTGGTAGAACACTTTCCAGTAATGTACGTGAATATATACAATTTACAAAACTGTTTCAGAAAGGGGCGGGCAATGAATTTGTTTCTTTTGAACTCTCTGGTTCTAGTGACTATTACTAGTTATATAACCATGACTTTCCACATTAAAACTACATCTTAGTCAAAGTTACTTATAACATTGACTATAGCCGTCGGGAATACTTCAGGAAAAGCACTCCATAAGTAGAACTTTTCGTACAAAGCTCCCATGTACACAATTTTAAGGTGATTCCCTTGTAAATGTAATCAGCTATACATTTTCACCTTGTCTTGCACAAAAGAACTGCAAACATAATGTGTACATAGACCATTGAGATGCTTTACTATTCCCTTGAATGCTAAACCTCCTTAACTACAGACAAAACGTAATTCATATCCATTTTTAAATAGATCACAAGCCAAATCTAGCAAAACGAGTTTGTATTTATCGGAATAAAGAGAACATTGCAATTAACTGTAATTCTTTCTGTAAGTTACTTCTGTCATATGGTATTGAACTACTCATTTCTAATGTAGTTATTTGTATTTTTTCGGTTCCGTACAATGCAGAAGAATGTGATGTAAAATCAAATAGTGATGTGAGTACACCAAAACACATGCGCCCGTGAAAAACTGTCCTTGCATTGATGCCCATCCCACTTGATTTTGTATCACTCTATGCATTGGATGCAACCA
This sequence comes from Lepisma saccharinum, assembly GCA_022664845.1. Taxonomy (NCBI): domain Eukaryota; kingdom Metazoa; phylum Arthropoda; class Insecta; order Zygentoma; family Lepismatidae; genus Lepisma; species Lepisma saccharinum. Next base: position 21,476 of record JAGDQP010002019.1, on the reverse strand, counting down.
AAATATTTACACTGAAACTACATTCACCAGGCCATATAACAGAAGAAGCTAATGTAAAGAATTTCTTAATTAACTACGTAAGTAGGTAAGTTACGAAGGGAAAGAATGGGTGAAGTTCCGCAGAGCCGATACAGTCACTGCAGCTTTAATTGCAAACAGTAAAGAAAAGGGTTGTGTAAAATAACCTAACCTTAGTAAACAATAAAAACGAATGAACATAAGGTAATTTGATCGGCTCTGCGGAATAAAAGCCGAAAGAATTAAAACAATCCGTATGAACATACTCGAGGAATGTGTTTATAGTTTCATCTGCTTCTATTTGCACGGTGTCGAAACTATACAAGGTGATCGTACCAATGGTTGATCAAATAAGTAAAATTTCAAGTGTAAACAAGAACTGACGTTTATATAATAATATAAAAATATTTATTTGGTCTACGAAACAAAACCTGAGACAGTACAGAAAAAGTCAAAGAACTCGCATTTGTTTCATTTGATAAGACAAAAATGTATTGCTGAAGGTGAAGTTGCACCAGTAGGTGACCAGTTGTAAATAGCCAATTGTGAACGACGATTGTTCCAGTGTAAATCATTCATTCTATTTACTATAGATTGTTCCTTGAACAACGAAGGGATAAAATAATTAATTACTTCACTTTACCGTGGCTTCTAG
>JAGDQP010002019.1:0-20703 GCA_022664845.1 Lepisma saccharinum | reverse complement strand
ATTGTGAACGACGATTGTTCCAGTGTAAATCATTCATTCTATTTACTATAGATTGTTCCTTGAACAACGAAGGGATAAAATAATTAATTACTTCACTGTACCTTGGCTTCTAGTACATATGCACGTATATCATGTATTAGTTGTAGCTCAAGATTCACTTTATACATTTAAGTGATTTTGGTGGATGACAATGCACAACGTTTTTTGATTGCACAGCGTTTGGGGCTACACTATTAAACCTTACTGACAAATAAACGTATTTTGTTTACTGCTGTATCAAATATAAATATTATTACCGTTTGTTTCCCTTATTGGTCAACCACTGGCGACTGGTCCATTACAGGCACGGACACCCTACACTGACACTTACTTTCAGTCAATCAGGCGAGATAGATAAGAAACATTTATGCGTTCTAAGGTACAATATTTAATTTAAATTATAAGCATTCATTTGTAGGCGCTCTGAATACAGTACAACAAATACTGTACACGCGGGAAATTAGACCGAATTTGTTTACTTTATACATAACGCACTGTGATTGTCATTCATTTGTGGCCAGTCTCGCGGATCAACCAATCGCAATTCTTGAAAGTAGAACAGCATGTATGAGAAGTTGCACTTTCAGGAATACCAATGCTTTAACGTTTCGTTTGTTAAGGGAACCTTAAATCGTAGCGTTAAATGTTGATGCAATGGAAAAGACTTAAGGGACGCTTAAATATTTATGTAAGCGTTAACTAACGCGCCCTTAACCGAAATTTAAGGAATGTTGCTGAAACCGGCCATTAGATGCGTTTTACCAGAAAGTATCTTTCTTGGACTCCCTCCAGTCTTCCCCTGCATTCTTCAGTCTGTGATCCTAACAATAAACAATTTATCATGGTAAAAGTTTAAAATATAACATTTTCACAAAGAAAAAAAAAGTGGAGCTAGTATCGGTAAATTCTACAATCTTTCGGTAAATCTTAAGTTTAACCAAATATCACACTTGTGTAGCAACACACGCACACACTTTTCTTGTGTTTGTGTCTCCCTTCTTGGACATGTTCTTTATTGTCTTCCAGACATAAGACTCCCGAAATGTTACACTTACTTGCCTTTCTCTTAATTATGTTGGGTTGCATACATTGTGGGCTTTTAGTGTTTTATAACGTTATATAACATACGAGGGTCAGTATTATAGAGCCCACTATAGATGCATTCTACACCATAACAACATTGTTTAAATTGCGATATATTCAAAGTAAATACTGTAGAAACACAAGTCGACAAATATGCAGAAAATAGTTCATCACATTAGCGAGGAACCACTTTTGAACTATGAAATGATTAGTTTGTTCCTCCCATGAATGTAGCTGAGACCATCTACTGATTATGAGCAACTGAATTGCAAGTAGCAAAATCTCTCTTGCATTCGTGGTTGCTAATTATTTTCTTTACTAATAAACTATAGTGTAGGTGTAAACTAAAACAACTAGAGGCGGTCATCTGATATTTGTCAGGATTCTATTTCATCAGCATGTTTGAAACAACTGCGAAATTATGTACTGAATGTACAAAGGTGTCCTACAGAGTGAGAATATAAGATATCAGTCCATGAGTAGGCAAGATTTTCAATATTATGTGAAGCAGAAATTTACTCAACTTCACGTACCAGATGATATATAATCACTTTATGGCATTGATGGAGAACACTCTTGCAAGTCCTCGATTGATTAAAGTAATCTGAATTCAAGAGACATATCTTGGCAAATTTCTCTAAAAATTATATAGTATTATGAGAAGATGTTTAGTTTTTAAGAAAACTTGTATTTTGATTCAATATTTTTTAACCTTCAATAAAATGACCTGAAAGGCAAATTCAGAATAAACAATGATAGACCTTTCGTGATACTCCAGTTTGAAGTAAAAAAATAAATGCTTCAAATATGAACAACACTACTGTAAAAAAATATATTTGAAAAGTGCATAGATATTAATTGACAAATTTCTCTGCAGTCTTAAAGGCAATTTGTCAGACTCTTACGTCAATAACTTTAGGCAAATCCATTAAAGCGAAGGGGTGAATACCAAAGAGATAAACACTGGACATTTCTAGAAATGGCAGAAATGAAGCTTACCAATCTTTGTTAGCAACCAACTTTTCGCTTGTAGATCGTCTCAGGTGTATGTTCACCCTTCTTAATTTATTGAAGATGTGATTCCAGTAACCAAGAACCAAAGGGAGAGAAAAGAAAACCTTGTTCTTTCCTTCTGACGATGAAATCAGATATAAAAATTAGTTAAACCGAACCACATATTAAATTAACTTTCGTCGTAATTAAATCACACTGTTTCCTAGCAATTTAAATTACAAATTTAAAGACGAAGTTGAACCATATCGGACGCAGACAAAAGCCTATCTTTCAATTTTACTTCAATGTGTTATCATCGTCAATAGCTCTGCCTATAAGTGGTGGTTCCGTTACGTACCTCGAGGATGAGGAAGCAACAGAGCCTATTAACACAAGCAATTTTCATAAAAATTAGAAAAGTCAATCAACTTTGAAACAGAGTTTACAACTCACTATATTATTTTTTTATTTTTAAATCATGAAAATACATTTCTTATATTATCATTGTGTCTTAAAAAGGACTTTCTTAATTCATTTAAATTATTAGACAAGTATTTTCCTCAAACGATATCAGATATTAGTCAAATTGTGACTAACATCTGAATGAACTAAATATATAAGATAATAATTCTTTGTTTGGGCGGTAACAGCGCTATGGCTTACGCCCTTCCCGAAACTAAATATATACCCAGTATCCCTGAAATAAACTGTGGAAACTTTGGAGGTGATTATTTACGTGAAAACAATAAATGTTACTTTCAAAAGAATCCAAAATCTGATTAGTTTCCAAGCTTCAGGCGCTAAAAGTTTTTTGTCGTACCGTTACAAATGACGTCATATTTCGACTAATAATGGCGTAAGCGGTGTCGGCTTAGCAAATCACACTCAAAGTAGTACAAAATACATCTATCTAAATTTTTTATATTTGTCGAATACATAGAAATCTCTTCTAAGCTATATTTATGTTTTGCGAATATAACTTACAAGGAAACTGTCTCCGGTGGGATACAAAAATCAGCATGAAACTTCCACAGTGAATTGATTTTGTATCCAAATGAACACTCATGTAGTGCTACTATTCGGAGTTTCGCGGAACACCAGTTACAAGACTTCAAAGTATTCAAAATTTTGTTCTGAACACCTGAAGGGTAGGCAATACCTCATATATATGTGTTGAAGTTACGCATTTCCCATTCACTTTGATATAAAAGGTTGAGCTGAAGGTAATTTAAATGTTAGCTTAAACTTATTGATGAAGTTGATGTGTTAATTAATTGCTCTGATCCCTGCCAAATGCGAATTATGTATAAATACAGGATGATGCAAATGAAACTTTCTACCCCGTTAATTTCATAACCAATTGATTGATAACATATGTATGAAGTTTGAAGTCATGTAACTCGTGTTCCGCGAAACTCCGAAACGTAGTACTACATGAGTGTTCATTTGAACACATTTTCAATGCACTGTGGAAGTTTCATGCTGATTTTCGTGTCCCACCGGATACAGTTTCGTTGTTAGAAGAGACTTCTATATTTGTCCTTTTAAACCACTAAATTCCTCGACAATGAAATTCTAAGGTTCCGAAACCTGTTTATGAGGTACTCCTTCAATCGAATATATTGCTTAAAGAGATATATCATGTACTAATTCGAGAGTGATTTCCCAAGACGACACCGCTTACGTGATGATGTGTCGAACTATGGTGTCATTTCAGATGACGCAGGCCTGACTTTTAGTTGCTGTAACTCCGAAACCATCCATAATTTCGAATTTGTTCACGCGATTGTTTTTCTTGTTTTGTTGAAAACCCGAAATTTGCACCATTATTTCGGTTACACCCTGTATATCAAAGTAGTAACAAACTCTGTTACAATTGTAAAGCGCTAAAAATATCCTGGTCATGCATGCAGTAAATAGGTGAAATTATTTATTAAAATATAGATCTTAGATTGAAATACATACAGGTATATATGAATGTAGATATATTAATATAGAATATTATAAGTAAATACAATATTAAATTTTGTTTGACACGAATTCATACCTTTCTTAGGCAATATGCGAGAGGTTTTATTCTTTTTAACATACTTTATGAGAGGGAGAGAAAGATTCGAATAACATGTTGTTTCTTGTGGATAATTATTCATTTATAGAACCAAGCGGACTTTATTATACCATATGTTTCATAACCGTTATAAACGTTATGTTTTAGTAGATTTTATTAATTTACATTTACTATTCAGCTGCAATAAAACATTGAAATATAATAACTGGTAAACGACAACAAATACACTAATGGATATGTGTTGGCCGAACCATAATTAATCTTAATTGCAGCAATTATGATAGTAGAAAGTATAAATAATTAACTTGATCTGCTAACGATCTAGTTTAAGTTAAAGTTCAATTAAAGTAATTCAAAAAATCTAAAAATTACTTACCTCGTTTAGTAACATAATGAAAAAAGTTAATCTTTTTCCTATCTTTGATAATATCTGAGTAGTGTGTTATGCTATTTAATGAGTAGCAATAGACGATAAAGTTATTTTTATGAGGAAATTTATCTTTGTGCCAGACTTAAATTAGAATTGCGTGTGGATTTAGGATTTAGAGAACGTTATTAATGTGCCATGTAGGCCTTTTTATATGCATGATTTACATTACAAATTTCAATTTAATATACAGTAAAATCAGTAAAGATCTTGTACACAAAAATGGCGGTATATATGGTTCATGTTCATAAATTTTAACTTTAAGAATTAAGAGAAATTAAACCTTAAACACGAACCATTTTAATTAGTGGTCATTTTTGGTTTTAATGAAACATATATTCCAGTTTGTTCAACTCAGTTTCTTAGGATTTTGTTTGGTAGTCCCTGTGCAGTTTTAAAAAAAATGAAAATACAAGCACAATTCATTATTTTCTAAGATGACGCTCAGTAAGTGTGTCACGGTTAGAGGTGTGTATAGTTTCATATGATGGCAGCCAAAATGTCATAACTATTAGAAATCATCAGAGTTTTGTAAAGTTTCATTGTAGAGATTCCCAGAGAAGATTAATTTAATTCTGAAGTAAAACTTGAATTTTGAAATCTTAGATGGAAGCAATGCTATTTTCTGACATCAGAATTCAAGTCAGCGCCCTTTAGGAACCCCCACATATGAAATTTCATGAAAATCTGACGATTTTAAACGATTATGACATTCTGGACTACCGCTATATTGCATTTCTTATTTCAATGTTTCTGGCTTCGAAATTGAACTCAGCACCCTTTGAAACCACCGCATAAAATTTAACGAAAATCTGACTGCTTTTAACAATGATGACAAACTGTATTCTGATATACTTTCAAATACAATTCTGAGCAAGTCATCGCTTACTCCATGTTATTTTATAGGATTATAGATATATATATTATGTATTATGGTAAAAATTTAGATTGGAAATTGTCTGACGTCACTTGTTATTGCATTCCTGATTAAAATTTCATGTTAGTTGTGCTAATATCTTCTCAACATAGTTTATTCCGCCTCGATACTACCAGTAGAACACGAGATATTGAAATGTAATTTCTTAAGAAATTGTCTGTTTGACATCATATCTATTCCCATGAACGGCGTCTATTAAAGGAACCGGAATTCGAATATTTCCGGACCGTCTCAATCTACGGGAATGGTCTAGAATTCAACTATAGCTGTCATAGTACTATATGCATTAAAAATTATCCCTAAAGCTTTCGGGGTGGTCTAGATCAACGTTAATAATATAGGATTGAAATATAGTTGTTACAGTACTATATTCAATCAAACATTTTGAGCTAAAGATCACTAGCATTGCAATATAATTGATAAAATACATTATTTACTAATTTGGTTACGTCAGCGTCACAACAAGATAAAGTGAAAAATGGCCAAATTTTCAAACCCTTTATTTCCGTCATAACTCAACGGATTTTAATAATTCTTGGTTTGGTTGTAGATTATGTTAGTATAAAGCATTATACCAAGTTTCATTCTGCTCAATACAGTAGATCGAGGGTTATTGAATAATACACTTAGCATTGGATTGGTCCACGAACAATATCTAATAGTGGCTCCTACCGCTATAATAGTTTACTTTTTCGCTTTAACGCGTTCTGTATTACAGCGTAAAATCTTTATCACAACGTAGATTTAATGAGCGAATAAGGGAATTTAGAGCCTAAGGTTAATACTAAGTCTTTTTCTTTCTCCCTTTTTTTTTGGAAAGGAGCTAGGAAAAGTACCAAGTTTGCAAGTTCATGAATCTCTGAGAAGGAGGCATCTCATTCTTGGTCGAAAGGAGTCGAATGTTTTTCATAAGTCTGACTTTAAGAGCAACATAAACCTTTTTGAACGTACTTTCTCAGTGGCGTGAAATTGTCCTCTAAAACTCTTTTACCACTTGACATTTGTTGTTTTCTCCTTCATTGTCTTTCGTTTTCTTTGGCATCCTTTTGTTTTCTATCTCTCCTGTTGCCTGGTAACACCAGTGTGGACAGTGGCTTCAAGGGATGCGATTTTCCTTCTTGATGACCTCCATCTAAGAAGTGATGTTGGCCATTGGATGAAATTTGGAAGCGGTCCAGTTGAAGAAAAACTGCCACCTCAGCGAAGAACTAACGGGACAAAGAAGAGAACACGTTCACACCTTCTTCCTCTCTCTCCCTCTCTCTCTCCCTTTCTCATGAACAGAGACGAAACTTGTGAAATTCCTTCTCTTCTTGTGCTCCTATTGGGACTAGTGACCACAGTCTCAGGTGGTAAAAGAAACGTGGAATCAGTGGTGAATCTTTGAGATTTATCTTGAAAAGAAAATTGTTTCTGGAAAACATATTAGTCGTATCATAAAAACAGCTACAAACAGAAACTTTAGATTCGTGATTCTCAAAGTAATGTAAGGAATACTGTTTTACCTAAAATGATGTTTGAAACAAATTGCATGCAAATAACCGTTACTGTTTTCAATCGGATAAATATTCTTTACTGGTAGGTTTCAAAACTTCTAAATCTTCAGTCAGTAGTCTTTAACGCTTTCGTTAATACACTAACATTTATACTAACTTGCAAATTTGAAGCATTGTCATATACTAGGGCTGTTCAATAAGTTTTGCCTCCTAAGTCATTCGTTTTATATTAATTGAAGGAAATTTAAGATTTCACATTCAAATGTAATGTTGGAATGTCCTCGTTTAAATAGTAACATCAATTTTTGATGTAGTCCCCACCCAGGTCGATACATTTCATCCAAGCTTCTGCACCCGGTCAGAAAAACGAGGTTGGTTGATCACAGCAATAATGAGACACTACCTCAACAACCTCATTGTCGGACGCAAAGCGTCTTTCAGATGCTCCTTAAGTATAGAAAGAGCCAGAAGCCTGAAGGCACTAGGTTCGGTGATGATACGACGCACTAAGAAATCCTCCTCCATTTCGCATTGATCGAAATGTTTGCTGACGCATTTGCAAGGAGGCTTGTTTAATTTCGATTTTTAGCTGACGAATGACCCACATGGAACACACCTCTTGAACACAAGTTTGTCTTGGATGATATGATTCACATTGTCAAGAAATATTCCAAGTATGGCTGTGATTTCCCACTATTCAGTGTGGTGATTCAAACAAATCAATTCATTAACACGTGCCACCAGCTCTCCAGTGGATGCAGTGACAGAACCTCCATCGTGTTGCAAGGTGAAAATTCCTGGGTTGTTCGTGTGTAGAAGCCTTACACAACTTTTACCGTGCTAACATCCATGCAGGCTTCTCCATATACGGCAAACATGTCGTCAACAGCTTATCACTTTTCTCTGACGGAATGCAGAAATTAGTGAACCAATGGCGAAAGTCTATCGACGCGGATGAGGACTAGATCGAAAAGTGATATTACTCTTTAAAAAGAATATTCTAATCTGCCATTTGAATGTAAAACTATAAACTCTCCTCTGTTAATAAGTAAGTTATGACCTAGGAGGCAAAACGTATTGAACAAGCTTCTAAACCAATAGGACGTTTTGTTCTAATAGTTTTCGGGTTAAAGTGAAATCTTTTTTTAACTAAATGGTACAATCAGAGCAATTATGTACTTGAAGCAAATTTAATTGAATACAGCACTGTATATTGAGAGTTATTTTATTTAATTCTGCTAAGATTGAAGTGTTTGACGAACAGTATATGTTTTTAGGACTGCAATTTTAAGTTCAATGTATTCATTATGAGTGATTCGTGACTAAGCGCGCTAACCTGTAAAATAATGGGATGTTTCCTACATACTATTAAGGGAAACAGTATTTTAGTCTGTCTTATTATGTATAGTGAGTGTAACTGGCTGTTTCACTCCTAATAAGATGCCTCCAATGCCTTCGGGGAATTTTCTTCTTAACCCTGGATTAGTACATACACATAGTGGCTACGTTTACCATTTAATTTATTATCCCCACATCTACATTAATCTGTCGTCTCCTTAAGAAATGATTCGTTTACTAAGTGCTGGATTTGGATTCACCCAGAGCAGGCGTGTGTCACTGGTGATTCCTCACTTCTAACTGCGTTCACAAAAGTCTATAAGGTAATGGATAGTGTACCAGCAATAGACACTTGAAGAGAGATTTCGTAAAATAAAATTTTCTTAAGGCCAGGAATCATTTCACCTACATTGGAAACTTTAATATAGTATGTTTTGTTTTGATGCCCCTGAATACTATTCACTCGTCATTGGTTTCATCATATATATCTGACATGATGTTGAAGTTAGTTCAATGGTCGGATCTACTCTTCCATTCACTCTGTTAAGCAAGTGATTAAGGTAAGCGCTTTCGTCTTCTATTAATTAAATTACAATAACGAATACTTTTGTTGTGCTTCACAATTCCCAAGTAGCATATCAACGTCGGTCAATATAGGCATATTGGATTTTACGACATCGATCGATATCGTTCAAATACATGGGTCCCATATTGGATGGCAAATATATTAACCAATGTCGGTCAACGATATCGTTCGACATTGGAGATCGACATCGTTCGGCATCGATCATTGACATCACTCATTATCGGGTATTGACATCTCTCAATATCGGTCATTGGCATTATAAACATAATGTAATTCAGAATGTTTACTATATTTAAAAAAGGAATCCACCTCTTTTCAATATAGGACCACCAACATAGACAAACCAACATGAAATAGTAAAACACGTTAGAAATTGTAAAAAGAAATATACTACTTATGTAAAGAATACAATTTTTCTGTAGCTAAAGTTACATCCCTTCTCTGTATTAATGGACTGTAAATTTTGTCGACCACTGCTAGTTTGTAAAATACTGTTATTTTCGATGTTGCGTTCATGTTAAAATTTGTAGTTCCCTTCCATTTTAATCGTTTCATGTCTCTTCCGCTTTCAACTATTTTTTAACATTGCTTTGCCAAAAAGTTAAGAGTACAATGGCAATGATTACAATGAAACAGCTTCAATTGAAGGAAATTATGTAAAACAAGTGTAGATAAATCTAACTTTAACTTATCCTCCTACTAAGAGGAACCTCTCTTAACAACCACATGCCCTGGAGATGTCCCGGTTCTGGCGGTGTACGATAACAAATACAATAAATGTTACTATAAATCTTGTTGGTTTGTTTATGTACTTACAGTGATCAAAGTATCCTTGGAAAAGACACAATCAACTTTAACACTTCATTGGTCTATTTCCTTCCCGTAAAAGGACGTGTTATTTCTTCACTTTAACATGCTTCAACATGATTCACCAAATAAAGCTGGCCGCGTGCTGACAACAACATGAAGTTTTATATTTTATCACCAGAGGGATATAGCATCGCTTGAATAAACATCGGTTTGCCCATATGACCCGACATTGATCAACATAGATATCGGTAACCGACATGGATTGATGTGGTTCCATGATGAATACTCTATTTTTTAATTTTATTTTTTTCATTATGAACATAAAGTTTTGTAACAAATCGATTTATTCTTTGCACAATACTTACCATAGTTTTAGAAAATATGTAAATTAGTTATACCGATAATTGATGTTCATCGACGTGGACTCAAGCGGGTCGCTCTTCCGCCCACATTCACTATGTGGGATGATATGGGTCCTATGAGCGGCTAACGTGCATGTTCTACTGGGGTTATCTATTAGGAAATGTCTTTGTTTCAGGCACCGAAACAACTTTAACTTAGATTTGTTTTCCAAAGCAAGGGGTGTCCACCACCAGTAACGTAAGTTTTTGTCCAGTTTTGACACTCACTATTCGTTACTGGGTTGAAATACAAATCCTTGATTGGTTGAGATGTTATTAATGCCCTAAGTAAACTTATGAGCTTCTAAGGACGAGACCTACAGTTTTGTTAAAGTAAGCTTCGAAACAATCCTTTCAACAGCCCTCGACCGAAATTGAACCTATGATCACGCGCGCAAATAGTGAGCGTAATAAACTATCGAATAATTCGAGGGCGAAATCGTACTTCTGTTAGCTGTTTTATTTCAACTTGAGAATGATAATTTGTTCTTCATGGCCATACGTTTGCCAGAAACTTTTTGTCACATCTTTTCTAATGATGGACGCTGAGATGTGCATTAATTTAATGATTTGTTGTCATTTTAGATAACTACACTTTACAATTTAGAATTTGCATTTTTATGGCCACAAGGAATCTATGGCTCAGGCCGGAATAGTGTTGGTGATAGGAAGCGGGAAGGAGTTGGATAGGTCTAAGTTGAAGGTGCTATCAGGGCATTTATCTGGTATAACAGAAAACCCCTGTTAAAACCTCAGTAAGGATGGTCGACCGCTGGTTTCGAACTCAGGACCTTCGGAATGATCCCTCAGTGGAATTCCATGAAACAATCAGATAATCGAAGAACATCATTAAACATATAATCGTGTTTACTTCTTTTATATTCGAAACATCAACAATGGTTATTTAAAATATTTTGAGTTATACAGTATTACTGGATGTTCGTTACTGGAACATCCAGGTTTTTCCGTGTCCATCACTGGTACAGAAACAAGTTAGGCAAAAAACGTGATTTCCTCTCAAATAGTGTATGTCGATGAAAGAAATGGGTAGAAATTACTAGAAGAAAGAATGGAGAACGTGTAATATTCTCATTTGATCAATACACTAAAACTGTATTTGAGTTAAAAATTGTAACGGTGAAAAGTGTCCTTAAAGTGCGTTTCCCTTATGTATTTACGAAGTAGTTGTAGTACAGGGAGTAGCTGACTAGAAGTCACCTCTACGTATTTGCAGAAACAAGTGGCATTTCACTGACGTCGTCTTTTTACCGCAATTGTAGGAAAATACAACTATTTTGTGTTTAATTTCAAACACATTTTTCAGAGCGGTGAGAATGGACCAATCGAAAAGTGAAGATCTAAATGATGTCAGGAAGATTTAAGTTCTAAGTCCTGATGTTCTACGCTTTGGTTCATTTCTTTAGAAACTCAAACTGCTGATTTAACCATTCCTAAGAATCGTGCAATATCTCTTGATGATAACAACGTGAAAATTCCTCAAACCTGTCCAGATTATGAAAATGAGAATATATTGGAACTTACGGTAAAGGAAACCGATTAAGACAATCCCGATAGAGGTTTCTTTAGGAATACGTCTTAAAATTAATTAGTAGCGAACACATAGAAAATATAGTGGTTAGATTAGCTTTACGCATGGAGACAGATTTAATTATGTTTCTAATGTTAATAGTGTTAAACTTACCTACATAAATAGTTTATGGAAAACCAAACGATATTTAAATAAATCAATATTTTCCAGAATATTTCGCTCCACTCGCTGGAACTTCCACAGCTGTGTACTACTTTGCATACTTTATATTGTAAATAAAGTAGTGTACAGCTTAGAAAGCTCCATTAAGTCGGGCGAAATATTCTGGGAAATAGATATACTTTCTTTAAACTATTCAACTCGGTGGAGGCAGGTTGTTCCTATCCAGTCTCCTTACAAACCCAAAACAAAAAGGAAAAGAAGAACACCATGAAAAATAAACAAGAAAAAAGTCTTTGTCAATCAGAAGGAAAAACAGAAATTTGAGATAGATGATAATGGTATAACTCATTGCACGGATATAGTTGAGCACGAACGTGTTAGTGAGGCTGAAAGTGAAGATGATATGAACAAAAATATCTAGTGTTCTAATGAATCTTCAAATAAGTATTATTACATTTGTTTGTGGAAACTGTAAAATCTCTTCGAAAAAATATACTTTACATTACGCTAGGGCCAACGTCACATTCGAGAAGAATCATTCGTTTATTAACAGATAAAAGTGTATTTACTGAGGAAATGTTTGACGTTGTCGTGAAATAACCAAATGAAGAAATTGCTCGCCAAAGAAAACAATACAAATGTCCTACATACGCAAGTAACCAAGATATGAATAGGCTGGAATGATAATCTATCATTTGTCTTCTTTACTCTACTGCTGCTTTGAGAAATTATCACCTTACTGTTCCTATTGTGTATGACTGTGAATTTTGCGGGGAAAGATATCAAGCAACATTTACCAGAAGATGATTTGGGTTCTTGATAAGCTGTTTATAGATTGATGACAAGTCAACAAGAGACATAAAGGAGAGAAACCACCTTGCAACAATCAGGGGACTGTAAAAATGTTTTGTATTTTTCAATACATATAATTTTGAAATAATGCTGCACTGTTTTAACCACATAATAGGAATGTGTGGTGACAAGTCAGTGTTTGGTAATCGTCTTGTTATCAATATTAATATGTTTTACCAGTGTGTAATTTTAAATAGGAGCAGTACAAACAGTAGTGTTCGTACACAAATATGAAAAACTATTTTTTACATTTTCAAAAAAAATCATTTCGTAACATATTTCTAAAATCGAACGCAAATAAAATTAAATCGCAGCTGGAATAATAGCAAAATCATTGAATGTTATTTTCTCCTGGAGTCATCTGATTACGTTCTGCAGTCATTATCGGCTATACAAAGAGCCTGAACTTCTTATTATAATTTGCTTTAAAACAAAATACTAATACGTATATTATTTCCGAATAATAACACAAAATTGGTTTAATTTACAGAACAAAATCAATTTATATATTTGTACGTCGCAGTGACGTTTATGTAGCGAAATATGACATAAAAATCATGGTAGTAACTCACTTCTCATTTTAGATGATAATTAGGAATATCTTCTGGATCACGCTAAGTGAATAAACTTTTAGACTACAGATCGGCATGCTAATGCATGCAGGATCCAGTCCTGATGCTGTGTAAAACATTCCCAGAGTTTCGAAAGTCTAATTCCAAGATAGTAACAAGTTTAAGCTTTGGAAGTTACCTTTCTTATGCTTTATCCTGAAGGAGTGCTAGAAAAAGGGCATCATGCATCAGACTTGTGATAAACGTATACTATACGTCTCAGTTAAAACTTTCCTTATGTTTATTCAATTAAAATATATAAAGATAACAAGGATCTTGCAATGCTTATGTTTTCAGGCAACAGGAAGGATGCAAATGAGGAAAATAAAACATTCCTGAAATCTGCAACTACATGTACTATTACGATGTAAAGTAAAATACATGGGTGGTGGAAGAAACCAAGTTATACCACAGATAATGCAGAAATGAAGAAGTAGCCAAACCAGGTAGTGCAGAATTTCCTGGTCCCTGAAATGTGTTACGGAAGAGAACGTCCAAGTGCATGCTATTATAGAGGATCTTGACTGATTCTTCTGTGACTTTCGATGCAAGAGCCTTCACTACAGTCCGTGAGTATTGGCGGTAAAATATGTCACATTTTTTTCTGCAGTATTACATATGTGTGTGTTCCATCCGAATAAATTATTTTGTGTATTAAAACACAAAACATTGTTTTTCCCAAAAAATTGTTTAGGTGAGATACACAGTTTTTTCACCAAACTCATCATTTGTTGGCACAGCGCTTTCTTGAATTTTTTTGATGGAACTTCTGTGTTGTTAACGTCAATTATGGTTGAAGAAACAACAAAACAATTAAATTAATAACATACAAGTGAACAATAACACCATGAACTCACGAAGCGTTCACGAACTATCGCCATGTTGATTTTCAGTGCATGATGCGAATATATTAAAGGAATTGGTGGAGTTGGATGTTGGTGGAGTTGTACAATTTTGATGCAAATAATGGTAGAGCTGCCCTGATTTGGATTCCAAACCGTATATTTAAATTCAACATACTCTGCTCATTTGTGAAATAAAACACTTGAAAAATCGAACAGCGCACAAACTTGAATGAGTTAATATGTCAAAATCGCCAAAAATGGAGAAGTCTCACTTTGATCCCAAACGACTCGTACATCCCATTATTATAGACCTGTATTTTTCTTTTGTTTTTTCATATGCAAGTTTGTGATGTTGATTATGCCATTTCCTAATAATAGTCGTTTTTACAGCCATCTTGGATTCTTCTATGTGAAAACTAGTAACTAAAATACATTTTGGTAATGGTAAATTATCCTCGTAAACCAACTTTATAATTAATCATAAAAGACCTGTAAGTTATTACGTTTCCAGATAAGAAAACAACTCCTCGTAGCGACGTCATTCTTTTGAAAGAAAGTACAACTAATTCATGCACACTGCTTTTGTGTCATCCTCATAAGGTTTTAAGATAATGGTGTGCTTCAAGATCGTGAAATTTTACTCTGTAATTTGAGACTCGTGCGGGAGGAGGGCGGGGAAGGAAGCCACAAAAAGGCAGCCAGTCTTATATTCTATCTCTTTTTTCTTCTTTCCGGTGGCACTGGACAGCTTAGCGACATTAATGTATGTAGTTTCGCCTGAACTCCACCGCTTTATTTCAAAATGATGGTTCTTTTATTGCAGTCTGAGGTCTTTTCTCACAACTCCTTTCGAGAAAGGGAGTTTAATTCGATTCCCTTCCCACAGCCAAGGTCATTTGTATCAGTTAATTAGGAAAAGGAACCTGGCCAGAGACATTCCTTTCTCTCTTCCTCATTTTTTTTTGTATCTAAAAGAATATCTCTGTCTTATTCTATTCTCTTTATTTTGTTCTTTCAAGCGTTTCTTTCCATTTAGCAAAGAACATAAAATAGTCTAGATATTATTTAATGAACAAGAACACTACTCGAGATAAAATGTAATTTTGTTTTATGTTATAAAAGATGACTTGTAAACCTATGACTCAATATGCATTAAACTATTTGTTAAATAATAATAATAATAATAATAATAATAATAATAATAATAATAATAATAATAATAATAATATAATATATGTTTAATTGGAAATGCAATTATTATGTACTTTCTTCGTCTACAAATACTATGTGTTTTCCCATTAACTTGGCCTTTTACACGCAGATGACTCTGAGTTTCTGATACGTTCAAACATATATATTTGTAAGAATATTTATTTCTTTTATGCATTTCCCCTAGGCCGTGTAGGGGAAAAGGAAAGAATGAAGAAAGGAGTAACCAGGGCCTATGTTGAAGTTACCACCCCGGAATTTACCTGGTGTGACTGAGGAAAAACACGAGAGAAAACTAAGTTATGATGGTCAACTTTTGATATCCTATTTGTACGTTATCACTGAAGAAACGCCCGCTAATATCTATTTAGCACACATGTTCATTACTTAGGAATTCGCATAGTCAGAAAGTCGGAATGACTTTCTGAGGACTGATTGATGTTGCAACAAGACAAAAATTTATAATTCCAGGATAAGGATACCTTAAATTACAACAGAACATGGTATGGAATAACGGTATTATGTAATTTACATTCCACTGGCAATTATACTGAGTGATTTTACCGAGTAAGTTGAAGCAGAACAGTCAGAATTGTAAAGTGTTTCTTGGAAATTAATTAATAGCATATCAGCACGGAGAATGGAACAAAATAATCTGCAGACACAACAAAACAATTTGTGTTATCAATGTATGTGTGATTTCTAATTATATTCAAGGTAAACTGTTCCCACACAAAATCTTAAATAAATATAATGTCATTGTGGATACCAACCATAAAGTTCTACATAACGTACTCATATGAATATCTTGTGAGTGGGGAATTTTACTGTTTGCTGCTGTTGGATTCGTGTTTCCGGTTAAAGGTTTTAGTTGTAACATTTGTAGGTGTTAACCATTTATTCTTCTATCGTGAAAATGTATATCTTTATTACAATAAATGTATATGTTAATGAATAAAGTAGAGTAACTAGTACAAAGCGGCGCGTATTGAAATATTAAATAGGTTTAAATCTGTTTTCAGTTGCAGTGCATGACAAACAACGACGGACACTATCCGTTACTACCTTCTTACCACCACAATTGTGGTGACGTTTATCAGTTGTTTAAATTATTTAAAAATGATGATAGATAAATATGGAAGAACGTCCTTGATATACCTTAGAAATATGGCAATGTTTACGCTTTAACAGAGGAAAGCGAAATAACTCGTTTTGCGATTCGGTGAGGACCGTTTTTCTACCCATTTCCCAGGGCAATCATACAAACGCAAGTTTCACACTACTGGTACTCGACTACTGGTACTCGACTTCTGGTACTCGTCAATTGCAGACGTTCGTAGCATAGGGCGCAGATATTTGTCGACGGTGATCTGCGTAGTGCAATATTTTGCCCTTCAGAATTATCACCTTGTAGAACGCAAGGTGATTAATATTTTGTTGAGCGAGTTTAAAAGTATATATAAACATAAATGTGTAATGAAAATAAAATTTATGGCAAAGTAAATATTGGTTCATACAAGTAAAAGTCATTGCAATGAAACTTCAACTTAAATATATATTCAGTTGTCAGTTTTGTCCTTTAAATCCTTCCAAACTGAAAAAAAAATCCTTTCCTTGAAATGTTATATACGTATGAAGTAATTGCCAACAGAGTAGTCCTGGGGTCCGAGGTGTTAGCTCAGCGGCTCCAAAACTACGGGTTAGAACCCCGCCAGGTGCATGAATGTTTGTGGATTTTAATGATATTTCACTCATGTAATCGTCACGGACGGAAGTCCAAGTTACTAAAATGGTGCAGAGAAAAATAAAGTTTATCGGAGTTCTTTTGTATGAAATTGAATTGAACTTTTCTTATGGCTTTTAGGCATCTAAGGATCAGGCCGTATATTGAAGGGGAAATGATTTGGGAAAGTGTCGACCAGACCCTATGTTGAAGATGCCATCCCGGCACCGAAAAATTATGTAATAAGCGCGAAGATTTGTTTGATACATTTTATGTTCCCTATACAAACTAAAGACTTCGTATCTTCACATACCAGTGGCGGCTCGTGATAAATAATAGGTGAATTACTACCAAAATCCATCAACACGCTCTTACTATCCTTGTTCATTAACATTTATCCTGGGATTTGTCGACTTAGGACTTGGCAAAAGTGCGATCTTAGATGATGCCGACTGACTTTCTAGCCCAATTAATACTAATTAATGCCTATTTAGTTGATATATTTCAAAATAATAGGTGAAGTTGAATTTCACCAACTTCGCCTGATGAGCCGCCACTGTCACATGGAGGCAATATATTTTTTTTAATATTTAATTAGAATTAATAGTTTGAGTGTATTAAATAAACACATAGACAAACATAAAAGGTACAAATATATTTTGTGGTCACAGTGAAAATCCTGATAATAATCATTGGACGTAAGGACTATTAAATCCTGCTCAAGGGTTATAATAAAATGTTACATACAGCTTTATCAAGCTTACCAAGGGGCTGCTTGGAGAGAAGCTCGTATGAAGATTGTTTATGTGTTCCTAGAAACTGTTATGTTCGAAAGGTTCATATTTCGTAGTGAATACACGTTGTGATTAGCGTGCCGTACGCTAAGGCTTTTGTTTCCCTTCTGCTGAATATGAAGAGCCCAAATGGATATTCAAGGAAGGAATTGGGCGATACATACAAATATTAATTTTCATCTGACAACTTTTAAAGAAAAAAAATGTGTCAAATTATTCCTAGAAATGGTTGATAAATATATAAATAAATAAATAGAAATCAAAGATCAAATACACTATATTTCAGTCCGAAAGTAAAACATGAGAACTCTGTTTAATCAAAGATAAATAGTATTTGTTCAAGCAGTTTGAAATGCATTGCAAAATGTAGCATGTGTTATTATTGCCAGCAAGGTAAGGAAGTAGTTGCAAATTTGCAGAAACAATCATCACAAATATCGTAGCTTATAAACATATATCATGTTTATTTTCGTTTATTTAGGAATTGGGATAAAGAAAACATTTAAGAACTACTTTATATTTATTAGTACAATCTATACTAATCATACCTTCCACAGTTCAAGAGAAGCATAAACGAAAACCTTATTTTGGCGTATTCTTTGTAATTATTAAACTTCAAAGAAGAAAAGAACACATAAAAAAACTTAATTTGATCAAAAATGATCCTACAAAGTTACATGGACATCTCGAATGACTTTGAACACTATTCAAGTAATGCAAATTGAGCATCATATCATATTGCGACAAAATTGCTCTAAAGTTTCAAAATAACGAATCGCATTTTCCCCTTTTATGAGAACATTTGTGTTCATCAGCTGGCAACTGCCAATTAAAAGAAACACGTTTCTATAATATGGAGTAGATGTTCTGAAATTTTTAATGAAAATCAATAATATTAAAATGTATATTGTGTGTGAAATCCACTGACGAACGTTTGTTACTTCGGCGATGAACTAGCGAGTTCCGTAAGCCATAAAGTAAGTTAGTTAATATTATGTGTGATTAAGAGTTACCCATAAAAGATGTATCAGTATCGTTAGCCTTTATTATTGTTATGTTATAGATAATTTCAAAGAAAAATTATATTATATCTGAGGACAATCTTATTTTCCAGAAAACTCATAAGACAATTTAACAAAGAAATATAAGATTTCCGAATATAATCTTTTCCAAATATTCTTTAAGTATATTCTGTCAGTGAGAACATGTTATTTGTTAAACTTTCAAGAAAACTTTCTACACGCATCCCTGAAATTGTTTTACATATATAAAGTGTCAGTAATGTGTGAAAGATGTGTTATATTTTTTATCATTTCCTGATAGAGATAGGAGGTAAGGATGTTGACTGGATTTTAGGCCATATAAATTGGAGCTCATATATTTGTGGACCCTAGAAGACATGGGGTATAAGTGACATTTTCAAAAAAAGTTAGTTGAGTGCACAGGGATTTAAAAGTGGACGAGTCTGTTTGGAGAAAAGATATATAAATGACTTTTCCATCCAGTGCTGTGCTGTGGGGGTGTTTCAGTTAACCTCTATTACACGTTGGATTAAGTGCACCAGTACATCTTTCCACTGCAAGAAGCCAAGATATCAGTTATTATAGTCTGATCTTTGGGAATGAAAGCCCAGTTCTCTGGAATTCAATCAGTGCTCCCTTTCGCTTGTGTGTAGGAGACATAGATTCTATAATTTGACTGATACGTAGTATGTTCAGTGGAAGCTGTTTATGTAGCTTTTGTGGTTGAGAGAACTTTGGGTCTTCCATCAATTCCAAGTAGTTTTAACTTCTATTGTTTGCAAGTTTTAATTAGTTTAACTTCTTTGGGGAACAACGTTTTGGATTCCGTAATATATAGTTTATACGTGTATGTCTGGATTTTGTAGGCTACATATGAACTTAGAAAAATTAGTGAATACTTCGATGTTAAATGTTCAGAGTACATTTCTTTATGAAAATATCTCAGCAGCATTCGGTTTCAAACATCCGGAATTCGTTTCCGAATGATCAGACTTTAATACATACCCATGGCCGAAAGATCTCACAGAAATGAAAGCAACGGATAGCAACAACGTGTGTTTCGTGGTGACCAACGGATCAGTGCACCCACTCACTACGCACGTGGTTACGGGTTCAATTCCCGCTAGGATCCACAAAACGAATTGGTTTGGAGACCACTTTACCAAAACCTGTAGGTCGCGTCCATTGAAGTTCACCAATAAGCCCGTCCTTGGACTTTATAACAATTCTATAATTAAGAAGTATCAATTATACCTAGGTGGGTAATTCTCATAATAGGGACAAAATTAAGGAATGAAAGTGAGAAAAAATTAATGTTTTAAATAACTTATTTTTTTTTCTTTTGTAGGCTCAGATACACTCTAGGACTACGTTTTCATGATAGGCAGAGCTCAACTTTCATAAATGTAGTTTATAAAAAATATTGTTTTTTTCTTCCAGAAATATCATTCCATGCTAATGACAATTATATCCATGCTAATGACAAAGTAGATGAAAATAAAAATAATACTGCTACAAATTGACATTTTTGACCCAAACCAATTAAAAATGACTTTCTTACCATGACTGTTTGTGAAACCACAATACACACAACTTTTTATCGTTACAGTATTCAAACAGTCCACTTACAACGTAAGATTCAAAATAATAGTAAGTTTCGCATATAGAATTGACACTTATGATTGAGAACATTGTAGGAAGTACTTTTCCTGCCACAAAAGTGAACAGCTACACTACACTAATCTTTAACTCGACGTG
>JAGDQP010002018.1:72280-111087 GCA_022664845.1 Lepisma saccharinum | reverse complement strand
GGTGTTTTAAATGAAGGCTCAGTCCAATTTTCCCGAACTTCTCCCGAGTTGTATTCGCCGAAGGACATAGGCCCAAACTTGAGAAAGCCAAAAAGTAATAATTAATTAATTTAGAAATGGAAAACAAATGTTACGGTTTATAGAGCGTTGATATAAATCAACCACCTTCCAGTTTCTTACAATTGTATGAGTTCATTTCATGCTTCGGTGTATTACGCGTAACGTCTTCGTGAATTAATACACAATCCGTCAATCTGTACCTTGCTCCGTTTCTCTATTGAGAAGTTAATATGACAGAAAGATTTTAGTTTCACAATCATTGGCTCTGCAGTATGGCACGCATTCTACTTGACGGAACAACATAGTAGTTTACACTGGCAACCCTATTCCTAGAGATATGACGACTTCCTGTTTGTTCTCTTCCTAAGATGACTTTTAGTATAGTAAAAACTAATCAGTGCAGCCTGACCTCTGTATTTACAAAAAGTCAGTAAGAATTATTAGTTTGAAATTATTTAATTACAGGCTAATAAACCTACCACTTTGTTCTTATAATAAAGTAGTCAATGTGGAGTTCTTCCCTGATTGAACCTTTGAAAGAAAAAGAAGTAAATTTCAATCTACACCTACGCTACATAAAACCAATAAAGAACCTAAATGACTCACACAATTTCTATGAATTCCTACGCTAAGTACAAACAGAAGGCACGTCCGACATCTTCACAAAATGGTATATCCACCACTTTGAGATTAGTTTCATTATTTCCCTTAAGTAGTTTTCTTCCCATTTCTACTCTAAATGGAATTATGAGGTGGAGGATTGGCTTATTCCAATTCCCTCTGCACATCCATTTGTACCCAAGCATTTTACAGGTATCTTTCGTCTTAGGTTTTAACAAGAAAATCACTCAACAAACTGATTTGAAATAAAAACACTGAAGGAAAATCCAATTTACATTTCTAGAACAATCTAGCGCTGAGATATAATCCTATTCTTAAATCACAAAAGACAATGTCCCGCGGTAAGCACACAAAGCAAAAGCAGATTGAAAACGAAGAGGAACCTACTAGAAGTTGGAAGCGTGTGGTATGAGTATAACGATTGTTTAGCGTGACCGGTTACACTTACAGACATTTTGGATAAAGAAATTGTTGTTCTTACTTGTGATGTAATAAAATTTGACTCTAATAGTAAGATTACGTTTTGTCATGCCTACAAGTATTAGATGAAAAATCCGTAGTCTCACCATGAACGGGTGGTGGAAGGGCGATGAAACTTCCGACATATATTAGCAATAACCTTTTTTCGTGTGTGTATGTACCGTAAAACAATGATGTTACTTAAACACTTGTTTTACAGACTGAGATGGACGCATCCAGCAAAATGAAAAGATAGGAAACTAAGTTGTTATCCGTTACACGCACAGAAAAAGAATAATAGCACAGGAAATCCATGAGTACTATTATAATGATTCACTGTACTATTATATATATATAAAAAAACCTTTCAGGATACTCTTTTGTGTGTTTTTATTAGATTTATCCCGAAAGATTTGTCAGACATACGTTGTGAAAGTCTTGACACTAATTAACAGTGGAGGTTAAAAGCAAAAGCTGCAACCTCCATTTTCTGGGAAACCGATATTTTGATGGCATTGTATACATTAAAGTGTCTAATGAAGGTAAAGGAAAGCCCTAATTTTTTTTGTGTGTATTTTCTAGTTTTATGCGTAGAAACCAGATGAAAAAAAAAAAAAATACCCATATACTATAATATTTACCACCATAAATTTTCTTTTGGCTCTTCTGTAAAATTTCCTGGAGTGGAGATTGCAGCTTTTGCTTTTAACCCCCACAACTATACTGCCCAGCACAGTACTACTGAAAATTTCTAGTTCGTGTGGTACTGCCAAGCAACAGGTTTAACAAGCAGAAGGAAAGAAAACAGAAAGTCAATGAAAAACTTTTACGTTAAACACAAATTTACCCGACCAAAGGTAAACTTAGAATAAGACTCTCTAAGTTTAAATATAGCGCGCCAAAGAAAAACTTTCTAATATTATTCGTCTAAAATCGGGACAAATGGTAATTTCCACGAAATAAAAAGGCGATAAAAAAAAAACAACTCATTTTTAAGGTTTCTAAACGGAACGGATGATCACCCTATCTTTAGGCAAATTTGGTTCAAACCTGGAAGGGAATCTTGGAAGGAAGTCGGCTAAGGCCTAGTGCGAAGGTACTATCCCGACATTTGCCTGGTAAGAGGAAAGATCCAAGAAAATTTTTTATTCAGGATGCGCGGCCGCTAGGATCGTTTCAAGAACCTTCCAATCGCTAAGCTAACGTTCCATCGACTGAGCTAGGACCACTTGGTCAGGACGGCTCAAGTTTAAATTTAATTCTCAAATTCAAAGTTGAATCAAGTTTGACCACTATGATTCAGTCCACCCTCACACACAAAAGATGCAGTTCCAGGAATGCGCGACGACCTTGATGGGGCGTAACACCAAGTATTGTCAACTCTGTTAAGGGAAACGGATTACGGAAACAAATGAATTGACAAAATTTATATTTTAAAATATTTATTCATTTAAGCTAAAAAAACGTTCTACTTTTAAATGGCCACCGTATTTCCTTCTGCTTACTTTACCCCTGACAGTTAACCAATTGCAATCTAACGCTTTCAGCGTTTGAAGAGATGGACAAATTGAACTGAGATTCCGTCATCTACAAAGCCGCAGGATGATAAATCCATATATATTAGGTTACACATAATTTTGGCCCCAAATAACTTCAACACAGCGTCACAGCTAAGTTTATAGGCCATTGTTAGACTCAAACTTTGTAAACGTAACTCTGCTATCCAAGGGAGGCTATCATCCGTCTTTGAAACAACGCTGCAATAACAATTTGCGTAGCTTGTGCAGCGTGCCTAATTTACAAAATAGATCATCTGTCAAATTCACAGCATCTAATCCTACACGAAGAAGCAAGTCACACTCTTTTTCAACTAAATATAAGACATCCTCTGTAGTTGGATCAGCATAAAAACTCAGATCAAGTTCTTGAAGACTCCTACACTTATGGAATTGAATGGAAATCAATATGACGAATTAAGTGTTTATATATTACCGAACTGATCAAGAAGCTCATCTAATATCGAGAAACAAAATTCCATCTACTTCTAGTACAACAATATTGAAATATATTTTCAATATATGGCGGAGGATACTTGTCTTTATACCCATACATACTTCAAGCTTTCTAATATTTCTACCCTTCTTTGAGGCCATCTTCAATACAGTCCAATAATATTCACAATATATTAGGTCGCAAAGTTTCCAAGTATGGTGCACGAGAAAGAAATTTAACAGCAATGCTTTGGAAATATTTTCGTGATAAGTACATTCAGATCCACGCCACACCAAGGGGTCACTGAGAAGACGTTTCCAACGGACGCATACAAAATTAACATTAATAGTTAAATCACTCACAAACAGATAGGAAATGATTTTCACTAATATTTCGTCTGGTAATGAATGAATGGAAACGACATGAAATTTATCTTGATTCACAGGAGCACTTCCCACGGAAAAACTCCTTGGATTATTTTACTGGAGGCCTGATTGCTAGTTCACAAATCATTCACGAAGATATTCTTCCTGTCGAAGGAACCACAAGGTTACTTTCTTCTGGTTTTTTTATAGGGTTGCTCTAATTATTAAACAAAGGGAGTTTGAAACAACAGTGATTTAAAAGAGGAACACATTTACTTTCTACTTATGTGGAATACCAGTGTTCCATTTTTTATAAATTAAGAAGAGGGATCCTGAAGCTCGTGGTGGCTTTCAGTTTCTCACCTACTACTTATTTGGTCAGAAATCCAAATATTTTGTCCCTAGTTGGGATGATATTCGGAATCAACAACCGGGGATGAAATCCTCCCGTACCAGGGAAAATCAACGGCACTTCCCCGATAAATCGAACACTGTGGAATACTATCTACCCACAATTATGTCCAATTTAAAAAGCTACTCTCCTTACATCAACCATTTATAACTTTCCAAGTGTAGAAGAGGGTTCCAACTCGTCACGTTTCTAAGTTCATTGCCACTTGATTTCTTCCATGCAAGTTGGCATGAGGTTATTCACTTTTGGTCCTGATCTTCCGTAGATGTTAACAGATAAAAATATAAGTGTAATCGTTTCTATTTGGAATAAATATGTACAGCGAAATAAACATGTATTTCGAATATATATACACATGTACAGTGTATATAATATATACAGCGTGTTTATAAACTACAGGGTGATTACAAATGATTCATCGGGTTTCGTGAGTATATTAAAAAAAATACTAATACACTTACAGTAAAGCAACATACACAAAAGAATCACAAACTGTCCAAGTTTTAAAGTGTAATTTCTCATACATGTAACTTTCACGACTAATGACAGATGGCAGCAGTTGTGAGAAAAGCGTGTGGGCAGTAAAAAGCGTATTGTCTCTTGGAATATTTGGTTGTTACCAGAATATGACACAAGATTTAAATGTGTTTATACTGCAATTAGACGGAGCACCACCTCATTGGCATATTGAGCTGCGCCGATACCTAAACGAAACATTACCACATCGTTGGTTGGGCGTTGCGCTCCTGGCCCTCTAGATCTCCCAGTTTGTGACTTCTTCCTTTGGGGGTATGTGAAGGACTTAGTGTTTGTACCACCACTACCATTCAATGTGGCTGAACTCAAGGAACGCACCACACATGTATTCTCAGCAATCACTCCCGCTAAGCTAGAACGCGTTTGGGCCAAATTGGACTACCGCTTAGATGTTTATCGTGTGACCAAAGGAAGCAACATAGAGCATTTGTGATGATCGTGAAAGTTACATTATGAGAAATTACGCATTAAAACTTGGATAGGTTCTGATTATTTGGAGGTATGTTGTTTCACTGTAAGTGTATTAGTGTCTCTTTTTTTAATAAAATCACGAAATTACCCTGTACATCGACAAACTTCGGAAGGTGATTCCGCACATCAAAACAAGGCGAAAGTTTCTCCGCCAAATTTATGATAAGTGCAGTTTTGGAGCTACAGGCTGCCCAAAGCGTGGAGAAACTAAATTTAGAGCTTCATATTTCTAACATCACGAACAGCAGAGCTACTTCTGTATGGCGCCGTCAAAGATGCACTACCCAGAAATGCATATTTCAAAATTGTCCAATGGGTGTGCAAGGAATTCCCAAAAGGAAGTAGAGAAATTCTCAAAAATTCTCTGAAGATGGGTCGAAATGAGCATGCATGGAACGACCTTCCATGTAAGTAAAGATGACATACCTTACCAATGACATCCAACGGGACAATGAAATTGAATGTCTTTGATAACAAATACAAAACGTTCCATGAAAGTACCCGATTCTTTGCCCTGAGGGTTAGGCTTTGTTTTTTTTAAAGAAAGTTGTTCGGCGTGTGGAATCAGCTTCAAATATCGACATGACGCACAAAAATTAGTGTTTCCTGGTGGAAAGCCTTTCCATTCATCCTGATGTCGACCCATCTTTACATCACAGAATTTCTGGGAATCTCCTACTTTCTTTTGGGGATTGAATCCCTTGCGTACTCATTGCTCAATGTTGGAATATGCATTTTTGGAGAGGGCAGATTTGAAATCCTTGACGGTACCATGCCGCATCTGCTCTACTATTCGTCGAGTTACAAATATGAAGCTCTAGTTTATTTTCGCCACGCTTCCGGCAGCCTGTAGCTTCGAATAAAAATGTCAGTGTAGTTTATAAACACCCTGTATATATTGAGGCAACAGCAATCCAGCAAGATGAGTAAAAGCAACGACGAAAGTATTTGATTATACAGGATAATTAAAAAGTGGGTGCATTAAATTGAGAGGTGAATTCTTCAGACTGACACAAGAAAAAACGTTCGTTTGAAGAAACACATAAACATGCGTACTTTCGGCCAAAGTTTGTGCAGCAACGTCACAAATGACGTCTTATTTCAACAAATAATGACATACGATTTAGTAAATTACAATGAAAATAGTATCCAATACATCCAGTTCAGTTCGAAGTTTGTCACTGAGATAATGCCGCGTAGGGAGTTCTCCCTCGTCAAAAATTCACATTGCGCAACAGACAGCATAAAAATTCCATCTAAGCTGCAGATCTTCAAATATAAACTCTGCGGAACTAAATGTATTGGATAGTAATTCCATTGTTATTTTCTAAGCCAACACGCATCACGTCATTATGTCAAGATATGACAATTTTTGACGCTGCCGAAATTACGCATGATTTTGAATTTATTCCAAGGAACTTTTTTCTTGTTTCGATCTGAGGAATTCACTCCTTAATGCACTCACTTTTGAATCACTCTGTATGAAGATGGAAGGTTTTTTACTCTAGTCTTACTTTTCCCACGCGAGACAATTAGCAAGCAACTTCATTACCTCACAGTTTTACTGTATATTAAGCATGATAAGAAAATATTTAATAGTTTTTCATATGTTCCCAAACCTATGACGAATACTTCAGATCTCTCTCTCTCTTTCCACCTGACCTTCAAGCTATAGAAGCAGAACACACTACACGTCAATCTTTGTTCTATTTTAAATGCATCTTAAATGCAATAAAATGGGGTGCAATAGCTACTTAT
Organism: Lepisma saccharinum; assembly: GCA_022664845.1. Taxonomy (NCBI): domain Eukaryota; kingdom Metazoa; phylum Arthropoda; class Insecta; order Zygentoma; family Lepismatidae; genus Lepisma; species Lepisma saccharinum. Next base: position 104,412 of record JAGDQP010002018.1, on the reverse strand, counting down.
CTCTATAACCTCCATCTTCATATCTATTGGTACTGCAGTGCGGACCCTAAAAGTACTATTTTTGCTGTTTGTCTACGGTGCAAAGGAGGCAAACTCAAAATCAGAAATAAAAAAAAATATCTGGAAACAGAATTTAATCTTCTGATCTAACTTATTTCTACAAAGTGAGAAAATGAAAGCAGAATTGAGCACTTAAGACCAAATAATGACGAAGAAAATCATCCAAGGAGATCAGTAACTCTTCACTATGTCAGATGATGTAGGATTATTTCATACCAAAAAACCCAACAAACTATTCATTTTGATACAATGTATCTTTTATTTTCCTGTTTTATGGATGAGAAGCTTCTATTCACCAGAGATGAAAAGTTGCAACAGCGCTGAGGAAGATCCAAAGGAGAGTACATTCAAAAGTAACGTTAGCCCTGTTCTTCCCCCACCCTTCATGGTTGAGCCACGAACTTTTCATCCAACCCTCGTGTATGTGATATTTACACTTGGAAGCAGTTTCATACACTTGTTGACAGTATGCAATGGAAAAGAAAACTTGTATTCTGGAAAAGACTTCTCCTTTTCCTAGGGTATAAAGATACAGTTTTTAAAGACCTGTTTTAAGTTTTGTGTTATTTGAGGAAAAAAATTGGCAGTTTCATGTAACGTAAACCTTTCTTCTTTCGAGCGTATCTATTTAAAGGATTCCTTAACTCTGTTGTTCCAGTAAGTGCCTTGTAGTTAATTTCTTTCGTCGATTCCCTTGTATTGGAAGAAATTTCGTACTCACGAGAGAGAGAGAGAGAAAAAAGGGGTACCAAATATTAGATTTATAAATGAAAGAACGACTGGAATCGTGCTGTATAGCCATTCTTTCACTTCTATCTAATATTTGGAAACACTTTTTTCTCCGTGCGTACAAAAGTCAACTCTATCGGAGACTACGTAAGACTTCAGCAAAGCTTAGATAATATTGCAAACTGGTGTGCTATTAATCAACTTGGGAGTCAACATAAGTAAATGTAAAGTATTATCATTTAATAAAACCACTCATCAATTTGATTATTCCATTAATAAAATTGTACTAAACAGACCTACTGTAGTTAAGGATCTTGGTGTAAGTTTTGACTCGAAATTGACTTTTAACGTACATGTTACAAATATAACAAATGAAGCCTTGAAGTTACTAGGATTCGTAATTAGGACGGGAAGAGAATTCAACAATATATCAACATTGGAAAAAATTTACTATGCTTATGTTCGCTCCAAGGTAGAATATGCTTCTTCGATTTGGAATCCATGTCAATTAAAATATTGCCAACAATTAGAGAAAATCCAATCAAATTTTCTTAAATTCCTGACTTTTAAAGAAACTCGAATCTATCCTGCTTATGATAGTTGCAATGCAGTCATGAAGAACTTTAATATTCAGAGCTTAGAACAAAGGCGCAACATTGCTGATCTGTTATTTCTACAAAAAATTGTTCAAAATAAGTTAGATTGTATGGATTTAGTTTCGACATTACAGTTTCGTGTCCCATCATCTAAAACTCGCGTTAATAATACTGGTCTCTTCCACTGTAAAAAGGCAAGAACCAATATCTTGATGAGGTCACCAATCTGGAGAATTTGTACTATATATAACAAATTCTATACAGTTCACAATAATCTGGACGTATACTATATGTCGCCTAAAGAATTTAGAGATGCAATTGTCAATAAACTCTGTACAACTACTTTGTAAAGCTCAACAATATAATTAGGCCATTGCCTGTTGTGTGGTCACTAAATTAATTAATTAATTAATTTCCCTCAAAATTGTACAATCAATTTGAGAACACCCTATGACAATATTCCATCAAGTATGAGAGCTATTTTGGAGCTGCAGTCACTCAGTCCGTGGGGTCCCCGATTCGACCCAGGCTCGTGTCATGTGGGTTTTGTGGTGAACAAAAACCGTGTGCTTCGGTTTTCCCAGAGTTCTCTCGTCTCCTCCCACTTTCTTCATTCGGCTAATTCTCCAATCATCATCCATTCGGTCTGATCCAAAGTTGTCTGAAGGCCTTAGATAAAATTCAATTCAATGAGAGCTATATAATGCAGTCAAATCAATAGAGGATACGCAGCTTTGCATTTCATCCTTCAGAATACATATAGGTAAACTTTATACTAACACTGAGTATAAATTGCTTTTAAGCAGTTTCTGAAGAAACGAAATAATTTGATATAAATATACAAAGTAGGTAATGTTACGAAACAACAATTTTTGACAAAAAAACTGATTTTCTGTTTCTGTGTGCTCGTACTCATATGTATTACAATAACATATATGTAATACAAATTGTAAACTTATAATATGAATTGGGATCCTACATTCTCTTCTAAAATTTCGCGTGTAATACCAATGAACCAATCAAATAGTTTGTTAAAATTCTAGGACGATCGCTTTGGTTTTGATTTACATTATAAGAGCCTATTATCACATAAGGACTGAAAGATAAATTTCAAGCTTACACATGATTCAAAACAAAAATACTGCATTTAAAAAAAAAAAAAAATAATTTAAATCAATCAACCTTGGTTTCAACATTGAAGAATTAAGTCGATCCATAGGCCTAAAAAATAAACACAGCAGAAAAATTTCACTGCTTTACGTTAAGCTGCCCGTTTTTATCTCAAATAACACAAAACTTAAAACCAAATCTTTTTTAAAAAAATACCCCCTTGAAAGTATCGAGTTTTGTACAGGATATACGGGTTATATTTTACATGGCCTGCAGTCTTTAGGTGTGTAGGGGGTCAAAGAACACGAAATGGACGATAACTCCTTATATCCTGTCTAGGGTTTGTCAAAACATCTTCTTAATGCAGAAAAACAGAACAAAGAATAATCCCGCATTTTACACAAAGCTAATTCGCACATGACAAATTAAAGAAACATGCTACACCATATTCATAACACTTTCTCTTAACCCAGAGAGCGCTATTTTAAAGAAAACTACGTTTCGCCTTCTTGACTTGTGACGTACCACAAGATAACGAATCAACAAACACCACAGCCACAAATAATAAACATTATAAAAGAGTCATGTACCTTTAATAATTTCTTATATTTTACAAACTTATTTCTTAATCATACAATATTTTACTATACAGAAACAAAAAAAAAATGTATACTTAATACACACACGTTCAGTCCTTTTTTACAGTAGTATTCTGAAAAATACGTTTCACTACAAGCATTTCATATTATACCACTTCACACATACTATGCCTACAATTAACACACCTACTGCACTTCACCTTACAAGTCTATGAGAGTTCCTGTACGTCACAGTGAACATGGTGAATTGTACTTATTAAGCTTTTTTTAAAAAAATTTTACTATCTTTACTTCCTTTCCTGTGATATTTGTATGCTTCTATTCACTGACAACGCTTAGCAGTCGGAAAGTTAAGTGGACGATCCCAGCTGCAGCCTATCCTTACTAAGGTTTTCCTCAGTCGCTCCCAGTCAAATGCCGGGATGGTACCTACAAATTCGGCCCTGGCCGACTAACTTCTACTATTCGCTTCCCTCCCTATTCCGGCTTCAGCCTTAGTTTCCTAAAGGCCGTAAAAAATCCAATTAAAATATTCTTTGACAGAGCCAACAATGGATTGACAAAACTTCAGATTCCACGTACTTACACAAATCCGAGCATTACATCACAAGTAGGTACGACATGCTTGAACCGCTACTTCTTTCGCGCAGAAAATATTCGATAGCGAGACGGAACAGGTTAATTATTATTCTGGATATAAAATTCACCAATAATGCGAAAAGCATCATGTACCTATTACTTTAAATTTAAAATCTGCTGGTACAAAAAAAAAAGTAATTCTCCAGTGAAGAATTTTTACAACATATGGAATGGAAGTTTCTTGCTATTAGTTTCTATTTCATTAGAATAAGAGTTTCGCAATGCTTCCGAATAGCAGGGTTTTTACTAACGCATCAACACATCATGTGAAGTTTGCGTTCTGAGTATCTAAATAACAAATTGATAAAAATTTTCATTGAATAAGTTCTCTGCAATTCAGTGATCACGTTTGAAGCTTGATAATTAACCGATCCTGAGTTCACTTCTGTGGACGGTGAAATTGAACATAGTCGATAAATAATCCCATTTACAGAAGAAAAATAAAGGGAGCGAAATTCACAAGTTAAAATTTATTTTCTGACATTGGTAACAACAAAACGTATGATAAACCGGGAAGAACAATGAAATTTGCGATAAAATATCAAAGAACATTTAGAAAACGAACTGTTGCATTTTAATTTCTTTATAGCCTTTAGCTAACCTTGGTTCACAGGCCGGGATAGGAATATTCGAAGACTCTCTGCCAGGGCCAAATTTAAAGGTACCATTCGGACATGTGCATGGTAAAACAGAAACAGTCTTAGAAAAACCTCAGTCAGGATGGGTGGCCGCTGGGATTGTTCCCAGGACTTTTTGACTGCTAATCCAACGCTCCGCCAACCGAGTCACAGCCAATCATTCAGGATGGTTCAAGTTTAAACAATTCTCAAAGTTGAATCACGTTTAAGCACCTTTCCACCACCACTACCATTCAATCAGCACCATTATTTTTCTCTCTCTCTCTCTCTCTCTCTCACACACACACACACACACACACACACACACACACAAAATGCAGTTCCAGTAAAGCATCCGAACTTTGACCAGACGTAACATATTGTACTTAAACTAGCAGAATTCTCAATTCTGTCACGAGAAACAGAACCTGGAAAGAATGAATTGACAAAACTTGCAATTAATTTATATTAATTTGTTCATGCTTGGACCGCAAAACTTTAAAATGGTGATAGTGACTTCCTACACTTATCTTATCGTTAGGTATATATTTCACTGTTTCAAGAGATGGACAAATATAACTGAGATCTTGTATCAGTTCGTTATCTACAAAGTTGCAGAACGACAAATCCAGATATTTTAGGTTACACATCGTTTTGGCCCCAAGTAGCTTCAACACGGCATCACAGCTAAGTTTTCTGGCCCACGTTAGAGTCAAACTTTGTAAATATAGCTCTGTTATGGGACGGAGGTTGTCGTCTTTCATGAACGCACAATTCCACAGTTCCAATTTGCGTAGTTTGTGCAAGGTACCTAATTTACAAAATACATCGTCTGTCAATCTTCCGGCATTTAGTTTTAAACCAAGAAGTGTGTCGCGTCTTTTCTCAAATAAATATAAGATATCTTGCTCAGTTGCATTCCAAATATGACATAGATCAATTTCTTGAAGACTACTACACATATCAGTAATTTTCCTTAGTACGAAACTGTCTGGAAAGCAATCAAATGAAAAATCAAGCGTTTGTATATTGCTGAACTGAGAAAGAAACTCATCTAATGGAACATCAACAACAAAATCTCCAAGTACTTCTAGTACAACAATATTGGAGCAACTTTTCAATACATCAAGAAGCGTACTGACCTTTACACGCGAATTAACACATACTTTAAGCTGTTTAATATTTCTACACATTTTTGAAGCCACCTTCAACACAGTCGGAACATGTCTACAATGTAGGAGTCGGAGGCTTTCCAAGAACGGTGCTTGGGAAAGAACTTGAACAGCATAGCCTTTTGAAATATGTTTATCCCAAAGAAATTCTGATCCACGCCACACTAACGGAACACTGAGAAGCTGTTTCCAACGGACACAAACGGAATTAACATTAGTACATAGATCAATCACAGACAGATACGAAAATATAATCACTAACATTTCATTTGGTAGTGAATTAATACTGGAAACGACATGAAATGTGTCTCGATTCTCAGGAGCACTTCCCACGGGCACACTCACTGGCATTTTACTGGAGTCCTGATTACTAGTCGATGATCCATTCACAAAGATAGTTTCCTGTCGAAAAAAAAACACATGGTTACTATCTTTCTTTCTAGAGGATTACCCTAATAATAAAGAAATACAATGACGAACGAAAGTGATTTAAAAGAAGAATGCATTTACTTTCTTTTCATGGTTTCTCTCTTTATATCAATATTATGTTGCACCATCTAGGATTTTCTAAGTACATAAAATAACACAGTTGGACACGTTCATCAATTTGAATCTCAGTTGATTTTTCCCACGCAAGTTCTTACATGATTATTGAGTTTTTGGTTCGTAATTTTTCGTAATGTTTCACAAATAAAAAATTATCACTGTAATGGCTTCTTTTTCGAGTAAATATTACAGAAATAGGTAAAAGGAACCCTACAAGAAGCCACACAAGCAAAGAAAAGCTTACGTGTTTATTTCTAGAAGGACAATTTTAACTTTTTTTCCCCCAAAAAATCTCGTCTTACTCCGCTCAAGCGAGACAAAATAAGTAATCAACTTCACTATCTCAACCAGTTTTACTGTATATTAGGCACAGTGTTGGGTAATAACTAACGTATCTAAAACCTAGGTATATTTCAGTTAGAATACCTAGTACCTGTAACTAGGTACTTTTTTGCTGTACCTAGTACCTGAATCTTAAGTACTTCAGCTAATAATCGAACGAGAAATTTCTCAATGATAGAGTTTTATAAAAAGTTTCTAATATTAGGCTGGTAACATAGATATTGAAGGAATCTTACAACTGTTTGCCTCACAAAATAACCATGTAAATAAAGTGAATAACACATCAATAGAATATACGAAAAAAAGTCATTTTTTTTTTTTAGGATTACGGATAACAGATACCCTTATATAGGAAGAACATATAGCGACGCTGGCTCCGAATCTAAGTCATGTATGTTATGCTGTCAAAATCCTTTCGAACGTTTTAAACTTCTCCTCGCTTAAAGTTATATACTTTAATTTATTTCAGTCCTTACTAACCTACGCAATTATATTTTCGGGCAACTTCAAAAACGACTTAGGGTCAGTTCTACAATCGACCGCTAAACTTCTAGTCAGCGCTAAGTTGAGGTTAACTCTCATTTTGCATACACTCATTGGCCAAAATCAGATTTGGCCTTAACTTAGCGCTGATTAGAAGTTTAGCGGTCGATTGTAGAACTGACCCTTATAAGAACAATTACAAAATCAAAATATAATGACCATGGTAAACCACTATTCAAAGCACTCAATATACTCTCGCTACCTTGTCTATACATCCTTCACCTTCTATTGTACGTAAAGAAAATCTTAGCTGGAATTCTTACTCGTCACTGCGTTGAACATATTTATAATACCAGAAACAAACACGACTTCTCTATAATACCCCACAACACATCTCTTTACGAAAAAGGTCCTAAATATACAGGTATTCTCTTATATAACAAACTTCCAGCGAAATTGAAGCAAATAGACTTAATTCCTTCACGAATACTTACTAGAGCACTGTTTCTATTCTACTGAAGAATACGTAAATAATTCTTAAATTTGTTATTGAAAATTGTTGAACATGTTTGTATTTGTAAATAGAAAATCGTAATAGAACTATATTTTAGTATTAATAAATATTGCATAATTGTAGATAGTGGGTACTTTTGTTCTGTCAATTGTATTAATTACTATATCTTATAACCAGTATATATTATTGTATATCGTTGTATTATTATTGTTTGTAGGTAGTGGGTATATTTGTACTAGAATATGTTTCAATTATTATATTTTTAATTTATATGCATCGTTATGAATCATTATATAAATCAAATATTGCATAATTGTTTGTAGGTACTGGGTATATTTGTACTCTGAATTGTACTAATTCGTATGTATCTGTTGTTTGCATTATTATATAACATTGTATCTTGTTGTTATCATGACGTGTCTACTTCATATGTATTTAATATATGAAAAAAGACTAAAAACAAAAAACACTTAATCCCAAAATAAACAACTGATTCATTTCCACTATATGCTTCACTTGTCACCATAAACTTGGAAACTTTTTACCCCAACGCTGGCGATTTCTTCGAACTTTAAAGTAAAAGCTTTTCCAGAATTTTAGAAGGTAAGAAAAAAATCGCAAAAATCTTCATCAGCAGGGAACGTTGAATGAATGCAAGCACAGCCATAGTTAAAGGACAGAATATATGGTTAATTTCTCTTTTAGAACATTGTTTAAAAGTTTAATACACCCTGGATAACCTGGATTCACCTACTTCGTTTACTTTTTTATTAACTGAAGGACATCTTGACACAATGAAGAAAAACTAACTGGTTATTGGACATTTGATGCAATGTTTCTTTTGTAATCCTCTTCCGAATTAACTATCCTTTTGTAGATAACAAGAGCTTCACAGACGAGAACTAGTTTTAATAGACACATGTATTGGTAACTTATATTTTCTGAGACCTTAGATCAGCACCGGTGAGGCACACAGCTTCGAATTCTGAAGTCGGCCACACTAACCGAGTTTTTCCAAGACTTCCTCAGTTTCACCAGTCGAATCTTGATGTAAAATCTAGAAAAAAGGTCATGGCCGCTAACTTAGCCCTACCTCTACTCGAAAGAATGCTTCCCGAAGGACGCCATGACAGGTTTATCTCATAGCCAAGTATAAGGTCCATAACTATAAATTAAAAACCAAGAATTATATTTTGATGTGTTACAATGTGTTGTTTTCTCCAGTTGTCAGAAATGAATTAGTCTCATTTAATTATTTTTCGATGTTTCTTTTTCGTTCGAATACTAAATTCTTTCTTCCTTCACAAGAGAAAGAAATGAGGAACAACTGATTTTTTAGTTGGTCATCAATGGGTTGAACATTGCAGGTATACCACTTCATAAATATTAAAAGAACTATTTATTTTTTCAAATCATTGTATTATAATGGTTTATTACATAAACCGGCAAGTATATGGTACATTAAAAAAACTAATTTCCTGTTAGGAGCTTCCTTCACATAATGTGTTCACTTCTCTGTTTACTTGGGTTCTTCATGGTTAAACATTGTATTACTTTTTTCTTCATCAAACATGAATTCATTTTATTAAACATCACCGGAAGTATTGAGTGGCTGTGGTTTAATCAGTGAAGTGTTGGCTTCGCACTCTGGAGATCCTGGATTCGACACCGACCGACCATCCTAACTCACGTATTTTTAGGGTTTTGTTAGTCTGACCAAATAAATGCCAGGATGATACCGTCAACCTACATACTAGTCGATTCACTCCTGCATCCTTTTCCCTACCCTATCCCAGCATGAGACCATCGATACTTAAAGGCCAAAAATAAATTCAGATCATTGGAAGTGAAAGATATCTTGCTTCAGAAGTTTATCATGATAAAACAAATCTTGAAGGGAGGAAATAAAATTTCACACTAGGAACAGGAAGGGAAAATAGTTCAATTGTGTGGTGCCACAAAAGTATTCGAACAATAAAATATAGAATTTAACAGATGCTATATTTCCACCAGAATTATTTATTTTAGTTTCATTTATTAATAGAAAACAGACATCTTAGATTTGAAATACGGAATTTAGAATTTCCCGTAAATAAAATAATTATCTTCCCTCTTTAATCGGGCATGAACAAGTAAGTGTGAGTTCAGCTTCCAACTAGAACAGATGATTACTAGGAACTTCAACTAAATGTAGCACACACAAGGATGTCCTAGAAACCCCATACCATGTGATATATCAACAACCATCCCGAAAATAGCATGAGCCACTTTCAATAGTTACGATCAAATTACTGAGTTATGTAATTTCACTCACAGAAGTAATGTACCCATCTGAAACGGTACAAAACTCTTAAATGTAAAAAACGGAGTGACATCCGAAGCCAGATGTTCTGGGATACCGAAGATATGTCATCTTTGGAATAGCCGGATGCCTTTCTTCGAATACAAGCAACTAAAACTTTGTGTTCAATATTTATTTTTTTACACAAACACATTTATTTCTAGCTGCTTATGAATCACACTTAATTTTTTCTTGATGAAGTTGTTACTTCAAATTATAGTCTCTTTTCTTCTTTTCTTTGTTCCATTATATAAAATTTTTTATGGCAAGAATAAGGTGGTAACAAGGACCTAAATGGCGTATCTTCTGGAATTCCCTGATTTTCTTTCCCTGAATATAAAATGCTGAGACAAAAAGGTTCTTGAGCATTCAAAAGAAAAATCCTTTGAAGGAAGTTTCCTGCTTTCATATGTTGGGGAGAAAACGACTGAAAATAAATGATCAATTGGTGAGAAGTTCTATTGTCCTTTAGTTCATCGGCGCTTGGCATGGTCTTTGCTACAAGCTCATCGTCTCAAGTTTGAGGGACAGCAGTGGAATTATTTCTTCACTGTCAGTTTCCCTTTCTATCCAACCACACGCACACACATACAAATACCCACATACCGTCATAATATAAGATGATGCACAATTTGTACTATCAGTCAAATGTGCGTGAAAAAAGAGAGGAGAGAACGGACCCATGGTGGATACAATGCTGATTTTATGAGGTTTGAAACTACAAAACAGCCGCTAGCCCATCCTTTAAAAAGCACCATATAATAATACTTGGTTTCCTAATATTTTCGGTGTGTGACAGTAACAGAGCGAGAGAGAGAGAAAGTGTGTGTGTGTGTGTGTGTGTGTGTGTGTGTGTGTGTGTGTGAGAGAGAGAGAGAGAGAGAGAGAGAGAGAGAGAGAGAGAGAGAGAGAGAGAGAGAAATTTGTCTGCGTGTGTCTATAGTTTAACCGTCATAAACCGACTGGCTCTGATTAGCACACTCATCAAAAGAGCAGTCAGAAATGACAGAAAAAGCTTGACAAAAATCGACATGATTTCGATGGAGCGGGAATGATCCTGTGTAGTGTTGCCAACTTGAAAAAGTGAAAAGTCGGGACACTTTCGGTACAGATGGCGCCACAGGGGGGCTAGGGCTATTGAAGTTCCGCAAATCTACCTTATTTTCCCTCATAGGTCCCAGTTTTATCAGTAGTCTTTAAGTATACATAGACACCTATGTCAGCCTCATGGCTTTCTCAAATGAAATATTGTAGTTTACCTATGCTTTAAACTATTTTTTTTATTCTGGCGCCGTCGCTGCTTATTGACTTCGAATGGACAAAAAGAAACCATCACGAAAACCGTAGATTAAAAATGTGTGAATAATACTAAGGGAGAGAAAAGAAACTTTAAGTAGGCCGGACATATGATTAATACACATAACGCCAAAACAAAAGCAAGCGAAAAAAAAAAGAAAAAATAATAACTTGCCGATGAAATATCTGTGGATTATAAAATATAATCTGAAATCTGCAGGTACAGAGATAACTCTGGAGACATGACAAGGCTGCCACGTCGTTGACAACAGAAAATAAACGTATGAATTTACAGAACTATCAGTATAACTAACAGAAACACACACACACACACAAAAAAAAAAAAACACTGTCAAAAAGCCAAAAATAAATTCAAACTTAGAATAAAATGAACTTATTCCGAAATTCCTGCCGTACTAATGCATTTTTGCGTAACAAGTGGGTACAATCAGTAGCAGAACAGCTTTCGAGAAGAAGGGACAAACCAGACAGAATAGAGATGGGTTGCAACCCTACTCGTGATCCTGAACAAAAACTATAACATCCAGTCACTGAAAAGAATTTTTAGGTGTTATTGTTGGTTTTATTTTGATATATCTTATTAAATGAAAGAAGTATTAAAATTAACACCTTTAAATTTTAAAAAGACAACTTCCACTCTTCTGTATAAGAAAGTTGTAAAGAATTACGCAATTATTGTAAGTAATTAAGATAGAAGAAAACACACATTACTTTTGATTACATATGTATCATTTGCATTGTCCCAAATAGCTCAGCATATTCCAGGAATGTTCGATTTAGATCTACAATATGCGTACAATGTCCCCGAATATTTGGGATCAAATAAGGATATTGCTAGGTATTCTTTTAGAATAATAAAATAATATTCTGGGTTGGAGTTTCAGGAATATTCTGAGAATATCTCCGAAAAATAATTGTTCTCGACATATTAGTAGAATATTCTACGCATATACCAAGAATATCTTGGAATATCCTTGGGATATTCGAAGCATATTCCTATAACGTACATGTATTGTGTGAGGTAGAACAATGTTGAAGAAAGTACCAAATACCAAAGCCAAAAATAAATACCAGTATCGAGTATCGAGAAATTCTGGTATCGACCTATCTCTAGTTTATATATTACTTAGTTATATTTAGTTAAATATGTATCACTTGCATTGTAGAACAATGTTGAAGAAAGTATCGAGTATCGAAGTTGAAAAATAAGTATCGGTATCAAGAAATTCTGGTATCGACATATCTATAATCTATATATATATCACTAACACAAAGGGAAGCAGGGAGGGCAATTTAAGGTAAAATTATAAGAAAAAAGGGATTACTTACAGCTTGTTTTTCTATAGGTGAATAGACACACAAATACCTATAAGTACGGAAATCTTTAATATTCGTTGACCTTCTTCCTCGGAGAGTAACAGACACACACGTGAGTAGAATAAAGACTAAGACGACAGTGGCTCCACGTAGCGGATGACGCATCGAGAACAGTTGACTGTTATATAGCGGAGCGTGGAAAAATTAGCAAGTGTACAGCGTATAAGTTTGGGAGGGATTGTGGAAGGAAAAGTTTTGAAAATGCAGAGCAGACGGAACATTTAGTTATTGAAGGTTAAGGCCAGAATACATTTTCGCGTTTAAACCATAAATATAGGCATGTTGAGGTGTTGGTCGTAGGGGGTAAAATGAGGATTATTGCAACCAGGAAAGCTAGGTCAAAATTTGTATTGTGGGACTCGGTGTGCAAGGAAACTGGGGCATCCGGTTTGTTAATAGTGCAAAAGTGACGATGGGTATTAATACGAGTGTGGAGAGCACCACCGGTTTTCCCCACATAAAAGGCATCACAGAACTTGCAGGTTATGATGTATATAACATTAGGGGTGTGGCACGTACCCTTGGGATTGAGGGTGTAACTGTCACTAGCAGTATTGATAGTGATTGTGCGAGAAGTGATGAAAATGGAGCAGATCCTATATCTGGGTCTCTTGCATGTATGGACGCCGGTTTGGGGTGGTGGCGAGGAAGGATTCGTACGGACCAAGATGTTTCTAAGGTTAGGGAAATGCTGAAAAACTAATCTCGGTTTGGTAAGGAATTCTGATTTTGTGTCTGGGTACCTTGTAACCAAACAGATCCGCTGTGCATTCTCACACACTCAAAAATCCAACCCACCGGTTCTAATCACCCAGTTCCATAATAAACTAACCAAGGTCAAATAAATCCTACACTCTAATTTCCACATTCTCCAAGCTGACCCAGACACAAGATCAATATTCCCCACCAAACCTAGATTAGTTTTTCAACATCCACCTAATCTTAGACACTTCTTGATAGGTACGAATCCCTCCTTGCCACCACCCCAAACCGGCGCCCAGACATGCCAGAGACCCAGATGTAAGGTCTGCTGCATTTTCATTACTTCTCCCACAATCACTATCAATACTGCTAGTGGCAGTTACACCCTAAATTCCAAGGGTACGTGGCACACCCCTAATGTTATATACATCCTATCCTAACCTGCTAGTTCTGTGATGCCTTTTATGTGGGGAAAACCGATGGTGCTCTCCACACTCGTATTAATACCCATCGTCACTTTTGCACTATTAACAAACCGGAAGCCCCAGTTTCCTTGCGCACCGAGTCCCACAATACAAATTTTGACCTAGCTTTCCTGGTTGCCATAATCCACATTTTACCCCTACGAACAGCACCCCAACACGTCGTCTGTGGGAGAGTGCCTTTATTCGTGGTTTAAGTGCGAAAATATATCCCAGCCTTAACCTTCAACAACTCTAAATTCCCGTTTGTTCTGCATTTTCAACACATTTCGACCCACGATCCCACGCTGTGCTTACACGCTATGCAGCTGTTATTGTTCCAAGCTCCGGAAATCCACCCGCTAAACAGTCAGCTGTTCTCCAAGTTTGATGCATCGTCCGCTACGTGTCGACACTGTCTCTTCAATGTTGTACTTTGTGAACACATGATTACGTGTACAACTGTGTGCACGAAATATCGTATTGAATTTTATACGTGAATATATGTGTGTGATATAATACGGAACATATAAGCTGCAAGTATTTTCCTCAATTTTTCTCGTAAATTTACCTTATATACATACATACATATATATATATATATATATATATATATATATATAATAATAAATCACAGCCATATTCAATCCATATATATATATATATATATATATATATATTAATGCAAGATATGGAATCACAATTACAGGAAATTATTTCAACAACTATTTGAGCTACAAAGCTGATCTTCGACTCATTTGAAAGATTCATGGTATTTTCTGATGCATCATATGTTTAGATGTTTTTATTTTAAAAAAGAAAAACCTCAAGAATTTACAATTTTCGAAAATGCTCAAAAATATATATATTAAAGATAAACCTTACGCAAGCACCTCTGTAAAATTTTGTGATGGACAATCATGGGATCACAGTAAAAAAAAATATTTAAAAAATACTTGAGCATTTAAAGTTAAATAAAGCTGTCAAATAAAATTATCAGGATTATTAGTGTTTTTGTTTTGGATCTATGTTAATACATTTGAAATTAATAATTTGGTCACCTGTACATACACACGAGAGAAAGAGACAATGTGTATCTACGGACACATTTAATAGTCTGATTTTATACCAATATTATGAAAAATGTGTTCCCCCCTACAAATACTGCATCTTGATCGACGTGGTTCAACGTATTACGTATGATTAGCACACTCACTACTGTAGTTTCGTTTAAAAGTTGCTGTACGTCTCAATCACCACGGCGATTTATAGTTATTAGTATTTATCGTTTTATTCCTTTACTCTATTTCAATCTTTACTTTATTCTGTGATCTCTGTGTAGTTTTATTCTTGACAAAGTCAACAATCGATTGCTGAAACGTTAGATTGCACTTATAAATAAGTACCGTTCAACGCTGCTACAATATCAACTACAAGCTCGATTTGCACTTGACTTTCGATTTTTTTTTTTTTCCTGAAAGATTTGCAATATTATGTATCAATTTTCAAAATCAAACCAAACATGGATTAGTAGTAGCAACAATATTAACGTCAATGAATGTTAAAAAACCAATTATTAAGATTCTGAACATTATTGAACACGAAGAGTTTAATGAGAAAATGATTTATTAACGATGCAACTGACAATCAGTTGCATTCAAAATGGTTCCCACGCTTTTAACAGATTTAAAATCCAGGACTTCTCCAGTTGAATTTAACTTGCGAAGATATGCCAAGAACATACCTAAACTTTTTATTGTATGGAAACAGATTATTTTTAAAAAAAAAAAAAAAAAAAAAAAAATCATACACACTTTTTTAACTGGCCTCTCCACTCCCCTCATAGCCATTCTGTCCACCCACAGTTCATTTTTCACAGACACAAAATCACATTTATTATTTATTTTACATTACCAAAACCAAAACATGGTAACATAGATAACACTTCTATCAGAGAAAAAAAAAAGTACGAAAAAGACGAAACATTTGATACTTCTTATCACTCAGAAAAGACGGAAAAGGTGAAGTTCAAGGGAATTGCATATAAGACAATATAGTTGAGAATCACACTCATAAAAATACAATGACTATTAAAAGTTGGAGAATTATATACGCTCGCGTGAAGACCACCGCGCCCTTACTTTGCACTCTCCCTGACCAACAGGTATTTTTCGGCTGAAGTATACAAGAAAGGTAGAGATGATACAAATTCTATTTTGAAAAATAAATGCCTCATAGACGATCCATAAAATATTATTGATAGCTTTCAATTATTAAACGGGAACTAATACGTAAATTTTTCCCGCTATTAATCCTAAAATGAAGGAATATTAATTAATTAATACTTTGAAAGATATTACTATACTGATATTAATAATGAAACATTTTAAATATTAAAATAATAAAATTGCCATCGAAGAGGACAAGAGTAGGTGGTCCGTAAAGCCAATAAAATTGGTTCGCACAGAAAAGTAGTTTGCGGAACGCTGCTCTAAACCATGAACTAAGAATACCTGAAAGACGGATTAAGATCAGTTTTCTCGAAAAAATGACAATTTCTTTACACAACTTAGATGAACTTTAAGGCAAGGACCTACATCTTCTTTCTTTGCCGAATTTCTACTCCTCTTTGGGTTACTGTCTTTAACTATCTCTGGGTTTATTGCCTTCCTTCTTGTCTGTCGTTGATCAATCGTCGCCTTCCTTGTCCGTCGTTGATTCATCCTCAGCTTTCTTGTCGCACTCCTCGTTTGTCGTTGATCCATGTTTTTGAACCTATGAAAAACATGTGTGTACTATATGAAATATTATGAAATTACGAAAGATAATATTTGCAAAAGGAAACAAAGCATTATGAGAAAGTTAATTTAGGCATGTTGAAATAAAAAAAATGTAATTTGCTGTTGCTGCATGCATACATATACATACTTTTGTATGTATGTATACAAGTGAGTATCTTTAGGTACATCACTAGCCCCACTCCACGTTACCACTTGCTATATAAATGTTTTCACTTCTTTTTTATGTGATCACGTCTGATCGATGAAAGCTTGTTACTTTTCAAATCTGTGTATTTACTTCACTGCATAATAAATGATAATAACCTTTTTCCTACTTGTTGTTTTATCAATTTTAGAGAAGAAATGGGAATAGAGTGAGAGAGTCCACCAGCAATTCATTGATTTTAAGTAAGCATGTGATTCGATCGAAAGAGACAACTTATACAATATCCTAGTACGATTTGGAATTCCGAAGAAACTTAAGTTAGTGAGGATGTGTCTTAGTGACCCCATAAGCAGAGTACGGATAGGTTATAAAATGTTAATACAGCTTCTACGGTTGGCAACGGATTGAAACAAGATAATGCCTTATCATCACTAGTTATTTAACTCTGAATTAGAATATGCAATTACAAAAATAAAACGGGACAAAAAGGGATTAACACTGAAATGCTTGAACCAACTAACTGTTCGTCTATGCGGATGATGTAAATTGAAAAGGGGACGACATAGATCCACTGTAAAGTACCATCGATGTATTAGTAGAAGCTTGTGATGAGATAGGTCTAGAGATGCAAAAAAGCAGTTTTTCTGAACGGTAGTCTTTTTAACATATAAAAAAAAAGAAATTTTGGAAACTGTCTTTTTCCGTTTTCACGATTTCTGAATTCCACTTGCCAATTTAGCTTACTTATAATAGATTTTACGATTAAAGGGACTCTGTAGCATACAGTAATCGTGTCATATGCCACATACTCCATCAAATACACAATAATAATTTGGAACTTTCCCGATTTCAAGTAAACTCATTCACTCCCTGTGGCCCAATTGCACCATCCTCTCCTCCAAGCACACTTCAGTTGCAAGCCGATCTTTACGCAAGTGATATCGTTAAGTCATGCAGGTGCATACGAAGTTTACAATACGCAGTTTCTTTCCTAGATTTTAATATATTGTGGGATAGTGTAGGTACAAGAGTGAAAAGATATGAAATGTGATACACCAGGGCTTTACTTAAGGTCTGGTGAAACCGAGTGAACCACTACAAAACCTCAGTTAGGATGTTAGCCACGGGGTTCGAACCCACGTACGTAACTGCACAGAACTTCATAATAATATTAATGTTAAGACAAAAAGAAAGAAGTAGTACATTTAATCGACGCTGTCATCCCACTCACACACAAAATCAACACCAGGTACGTACCTATAACTTGGTTTCGGGGGAGGTCCAGCATCTTGAGGGGGGTCCGAGGTCTGTCTGGATGTAAAATTGACGTAAAATGTATGTAATTTTGCCAAAAATTATCCTAAGTTTATCCTCCACCCACCCAAATTGAATTTTAGGGGTCCGCTCCCACCCCTATGAGTGCATCCTTGATCAGCACCATTCACTGTACACAAATCAGCAAATATAAAGTTCTGGCAGATGAGCTAAAGAAATTGTGTAAGGTAAGGAATGTCGTTAACATCCGTCCCTTTAATATCTACCACTGGCATAGTAGAAAATCAACGAAGTATCAATTACTAGGAACAAGAGTAAAACCAGTGACCATGCAAAAAAAAAATGCAGTTTTAGACACCTGCCATTTGGTGCGAAAATTCTTTAGTGAACTTTACAATGTATGTTCGCTCTGTGCAACGAGAAGCAAACAAATAATAATAGTGAGCAGAGTGGAGCTTTGGTGATGCTGATTTCCACATTGGGGGGGAGGTTCCCCCAAGAGGCAATTGTTGCGATGGTAACTTCTGCGCTTAATCTATTCCTCTCCTTGGACCAATCAAGATATGCTTAGAGACGGTCGTACGCCCGAGAATGCCAGAAAACACTGAAAATGGAAATATTAATTATAGTGCTCAGCGGGATATTATTGCCTTCCTGTAGAAGATGCAGCGTCGACATTCTTGACTGAAAGTTTAATTGATTTTGTTAAACCCACTACGCAAATAATGTGATTGAGTGCTAATTGCCACAACCCTGATTAAATGTTTATTGACACAGTAATATTTATCATTGATTTATCTTAAATCACCTCTGCGTTGATTGTCATTCACCTGACATATGCAGCTTTGGATTGCCAAACATCCAGTTTTACGATAATGTTTCTCGTCCAAAAAAAAGTATGACACATTGATTTACGAAGCTCAAAACACAAAATGGGACATGAAATACTGTTACTTCCACTAAGTTCAAACAAACTTTTGATGAAAAATTTCGAATATCGTGCAATATGAATAATGAAGTTTATGGTCTTGATGTCTTGCAAAGAATGTATTGACAATGGTAATGTTGGAAAGAGAGCGAGTGAACATCACCGTGTTCAAATTTAAATTCATTATATATTAAATGCGAAGTAAACTTGTGTCAGGATTCAGTAAGAATGGATTGTCACTGGCGCAGCATGAATTTATCAAAATAATTCCTTATTTGAACTGGTCTATCGATAATCAAAATTAACTAACTCTATGGCTTATGGAACTCGCAAGTTCATCGCCGCAGTAACAAATGCTCGCCATTGAATTCTATCCTGGGCAATATCAAGCCATTTTTCATCACAAACACCTACTTTTTGAAGATCTCTTCTAATATTGTCATCCCAACGACGTCTCGGTCATTCCAATGGTCTCTTTCCATCCGGCCTTCCAACCAGGATAGAATATAATCATTTTTCTCCCATCCGACCCCTTCTTAGTCGTCGCGACTTCGTTATTTTACATCATCTGGTGAATCGTACAGCACGTGGAGTTCTTCATTATGCAGTCTCCTCTATTCTCTAGTCATCTCGTCCCGTTTATTTTTCTCAAAACCTTATTTTCAAACACACGTAACTTATGTTCTTCTGCTAAGGCCGTACTCCAACTTTCGCAACCGTAAAGTATTACCGGCAGAATAACCGTTCTGTATATTTTCAATTACATTTTCGCGATGTTAGAAGTTTTTGTGAATAGAAACATGCGTTGCCCGATATTAAGCGACTTTTTATTTCTTCCGTAACCTCATTTTTGCTTGTTACGTATGTTCCCAAGTATTTAGATTTGTTTACTTTCTCTATGATCTCATCCCTTATGTTTTTTCCTTCATTCCCTGTGTTTCTATATCATCCGCGTATACGAACAGTTGATTCAAACCATTCATAGTCCCTTTTAATTTTTAAAATCGCATATTCTAACGCAAAGTTAAACAGTGGTGCTGATAACACATCGCCTTTTTTCAATCCGTTGCAAATCTTGAAACTAGCTTACATATTATTACCTATCCGTACTCTGCTTATGGGGCGCTGAGACACATCTTCACTAGTTGAACCAATTTTTTCGGAATTCCAAATCGTATCAGGATACTGTATAACTTTTCCCTTTTGATGGAATCATATGCTTTCTTAAAATCAATGAATAGCTGGTGAACAGTCCCATTGTATTCCCATTTCTTCTCCAAAATTTGTCTCAAGGAGAAAATCTGGTCCAACGTGGTTCTATTTCTTCTAAATCCACATTGGTGATCTCCAATTATTTCATCTACGTATACACTTAGGAGTGTTAACAAAATATTACTTAATACTTTGTAACAGGTTGGAAGTAACGAGATTCCGCGGTAATTATTACAGTTCGATTTATCGCCTCTTTTGTAAATCGGAATTATCATTGAGGTTTTCCATTCCTTTGGAAGCTCTTCCTTTCTCCATATAGCACTTATCAATTTATGTAGTTCCTTGATTAGTGCCGTTCCTCCTGCTTTAATTAATTCGGCTGGAATATTGTCTATTCCTGGTAATTTGAATATTTTCAATTTCTTTACCAACATCTCGATCTCGCTAGGTTCGGGAATCCACGGTTCTACGATATGGATTTCAAAATCCTCTGTTTGTTCCCCGTTGTGTACATTAAGAAGGCTGTAGAAATAACTTTTCCACACATTGGCAATTTTAGTCGGATCCGCCTGAAGATCTCCACGTTCATTTCTAATCATTAACCTAGGCTGGTAACTGTTTGTATAGATCCCGTATGTTATTTGTCTTGCCGTTATCCTCTATCTCCTGAATCTTCTGCGTCAGATATTCCTTTTTTTTCTGAACCCGCGTGTAGCCTTTCGTTTCGCATTACTGTAGTGGTTAGTATTTGCTTCCCTTTTATTGCTTAGCCACCGTTGCCTTGCTTGTTTTCGTTCCTCATGAAGCTTAAGGCATTCTTCATCAAACCAAGGTTTGTTTTTTTGGTGTTTTTTTCACCTATACGTTCCTTCGCTGCGCTCTTAACTGTTTCACGAAAATTGCCTCCCACATCTTACTTACATCAATTTCATTATTATTACTCGAGTCGGCTAAGATTTCGAACCTATTTTAGAATTTGAGTAGGTAATATGTTTTTGTGCTCGGATTATTTAATCGTTTAACTTCGAATTTGAGTTACTTTGATCCCTTGCTTTCTCTGTTCGCGATGCATAACTTTCCCTTACTTTTGTGATCACTAATTAATGGTCGGCATCACCTTCCGCTTCTCTGTACGACCTAAAGTTCATTATGTTGGTGTGTCTTCGTCTATCTACTAATTAATACGTGATCGATCTGGCTGAGAGTTTTGCCGTCCGGAGATACCCATGTGTATTTGTGTATGTCTTTGTGTTCAAAGTAGGTACTTTTTACCAGCAGGTTTTTTGAAATCACGAAATTTATCAGTCTTTTCCCATTGTTGTTGGTCTTTTCGTGAAGGTTATATTTAGCTATAGTATGTCTATATTTTTCTTCTCTCCCTACCTATGCATTGAAATCACCCAACACAATTTTCGAATTATACTTCGGTAATCGGTCAAACAGCCTTTCTAGTTCATCGTAAAATATATCTTTGTCGTTATCATGAGCCCCCTCAGTCGGAGCATAGGCATTTACTAAAACCGTGCTGCTCCATCGAGTACGTATCGTAACGTATGAAAGTCTTTCGCTATCTTGACCCTCCCACGAAACTTGTATCGCTAATACCGTATAATACATCATCATTACGCAAATGAAGATAAAAAATACTCAAGCTGGAAATTTTGAAATTTGAATTTAGAATCGTGTGTTTAACATTCATTAAACATAATAACTGAGAGGTAAGAAATATTTTTTTCGACATCCGTTTCCGTTGGTTTAGTATTAGGCGATTGTTGTTGTGAAGGATTTCCTTCTCTAACTGCTGTTATAAACTTGGTACTTCAGAAGCACACTACTTACACAGTACCATTCTTCTAATGTACTCCATGCACAAATCCTGTAGAAGACTGGTATCCTGTACGACAATTAAATAAATTAGTTTTTTAAGTTGAATATTTTGGTTGTTTTAAATATGTTCAATCTCCCCCCCCCCCCAACACACACACAGAAAAATGTTTAAAACACGAGCATTAGTGTTAAGCATACTTCTACGTTACTTTCGTAGATAAACGATGAATGACATGGTTCAGAGGGGGTATACACCAGTATTAAGTTCGAAAAAGAAACAATTTACAATGTTTCTACGTATCAGTTTTCCTTCCATAATGTTTGTGTCTTCCTTTCTTCCTAAGTAATTGAAAATTTTATAATTACAATTGCCGGTTTTCTCTAGGTTACATCTTCCTAACGAA
Organism: Lepisma saccharinum; assembly: GCA_022664845.1. NCBI lineage: Eukaryota > Metazoa > Arthropoda > Insecta > Zygentoma > Lepismatidae > Lepisma > Lepisma saccharinum. The sequence goes on along the minus strand of JAGDQP010002018.1, from coordinate 82,215 downwards.
ATATTCTAGAATTCAAGTTTACTAAGACAAATTTTAGTTCATTTCACTTAGATTTTTCAGCCATCAAAATTGTACTGTCCGTTTAGATACACCCTAAGTCAATATTCCATAAAGTATACGAGCTATCTTGGAGACGCGGTCGCTCAGTGGTACAGGGCTCACCTCTGGTCCGTGGGTTTTCTCAGGGCTCTCTCGTTTCCTCCCACATTCCACCAATTCTCTCATCATCATCCACTCGCTCTGATCCAAACTTGTCTAAAGGCCTTAGAGAAAATTCAATTCAATGCGAGCTATTGAATGCAGTCAAATCAATAGTGGATACGCAGCTTTGGATTTCCATCCTTCAGCATACATATATGTAAAATTTATGCTTCCGTTGAGTATAAATTGCTTTTGAGCAATTTTTTAATACATGAAATAATTGTACACAAATGTATCGAAATGTTAGAAAACAATTTTTGTTTTGTAAACAAACAGTGGATTTTTCCTCCTTCTGTGTGTTCGTGTTCATTTATATTACAAAAATTAACATATTTGTAATAACAATTGTAAACATATAATGTGAACTGTGTTCCTACGCTCTCTTCTAAACTTTCGCGTGTAATATGCAATGAACCAATCAAATAGTTTGTTAAAATTCTATGTCGATGACTTGGGTTTTGGTTTAAATCATAACAGTCTATCACATAAGCAGTAAAAGGTAAATTTCAAACTTACACATGATTCAAAGCACAGAATGATTAAAAATACTGCACCTCATTTCTTTTTAAAAATACTTTTGATTTTAATCACCTGATTCAAATAACCTTGATTTAAATCAATCAACCTTGAATAGCAAGGTTCTCTTTTCTAGCGAAATATGTTGCTACGAAGAGACCTGGTTAAGAAGATGTTATTTTTAGTGTTTCCCACATAATTGTATTTCGTTTCACCTGTACCACTGTCATTCATAGAAGCTGTATCAATTTCCTTTTGAGTTTATATATTTGGTATAATTTCACTCAACTAAAATGGTATATGCTTGCCTTTAACACGGTACATCATCCTCGCTGCCATCGTATCTTCTTACTGGATGGCGATAAAAAAAAACGCAAACACTACCAGTTTCGCCAAATTATTCATTGGCTTCCTCGGGTGCAAAAGGAAGGTTAAAAGGTTAAGGGGATAAAAGAAGCCGTCCGCGGATGTGGTCTTATCAGTATGCTTAGCAGGTGTAAACAAAAATGGCGGTCCTAGGCGGAAACGAGGTAGGTGCAATGCTGCTATAGTGTGTTGCGTAATGGAAAGCTGTTGCCAGATGCTAAAACAGAAGGATTTCTACGAACAACTGTACATATGGTATGTTACATCATTTGTTAATGCGGACAGATTAAAAATGTTTTCCATTGATATCGTAGATATGTTTCCATCCATACCGACATACCTCGCAATTACGTGCACAAAAACCTTTCTTCGCAGAAATAAATACACATAACTTGAAATTCAAGGAATTATGCAATTACTCAGTTTTTGTGTACATAATAACGAGTTCCAATTTGAAGATCACTATTATAAACAAAATACAGGCTTAGTTATGGGAAGTCCCTTGTCCTCTATATTATCAGATATAGTCAGGCTCATGAATATCTTGAATGTGAAATTTTAATTAAATAATCCGGAATTAAAAACAATCAGGTATTACCGGTATGTTGACGACAGGTTAATTCTTCATAGCGAAGACAATCAAATAGAATTACTCCTTGCACAGATCAGCAATATTAACAATAACATTTAAGTTCACAAAAGAACTAGAAACCAATGGCATCGTCAGTTTCCTAGATTTACAAATATACAGACAAAATAATAAATTCCAAACTACAGTTTATCGGAAACCTACCTCAGGAGAACAATATGTACACGCTACATCAGGCCATTCTGCACAAATGAAATATAACATTTGGCTTAATTTCTTTCTACGTGCCCTCAACCTTTGTAGTAGTAGTAGTAGTTATAATAAAAAAAAAAAAAAAAAAAAAAAAAAAAACAACAGAAGTTGACTGTTATTCGCATAGGTCAACAAAACGGCTATGATTCACACACACTGTTTAAATGGTATCAGCGCGCAAAATCGAAACACTATAAAATAAGGAATACGAAAACTGAAGAGGAGAAAAAAGAAGACAAAACATGGATACGTTTGCCCTTGTACCAACCTGTTACCGATAGGTTGAAAAAAGTTTTTATTAAAAATCAGTTGAAACCCGCCCTAAAACCCGCAGAAATATTAAATAAAAATTTCACAGTTTAAAAGTTACTATGTTCCAAAAACCACAGGTTGTGGAGTTTACCACATCACTTGCTAGTGCAAGGACGTGTATATCGGAATGACCAAATGAAATCTTAATACTAGGGTCACGCAACACATCAGAGATGCCAAAAAGAACGAAAATCCCACATCCAGCCTCTCACAACACCTTAAAACTACCACACATGAAATAACCAATGCCAAAATATTGTACAAATCAGATTCCCATAAAGAACGAATGGTTTATGAAAGCATCCTTATTCACGAAAACAACCTGCACTAAAATTAGATCAAGGCATGTGAAATACATCATGGTTTGACATAATAAATAAAACGCAATAAAACTACTACACACTTCTTTAAAATTTTATTTATTTAATTTTTTTACAACACTATCAAAAACATATTTATACACATAATTTCCCATACAGAACCATACATACAGCTGTTCATAGAAATCCTTCTGTTTTAGCATCCGGCAATAGCTTTCCATTACGTAACACACTATTGCAACATTGAACCTACCTCGTTTCCGTCCGGGACCGCCATTTTTGTTTACACCTGCCAAGAATACTGACCAAGACCCTATCTGCGGACGGCATCTTTTATCCCCTTAACCTTTTAACCTTCCTTTTACACCCGAGAAAGCCAATGAATAATTTGGCGAAACTAGTAGTGTTTGCGTTTTTTATCGCCATTCAGTTAGAAGATACGATGGAAGCGAGGATGATGTACCGCGTTAAAGGTAAGCATATTGCATGGTCCTCGCCACGTAAATTTACTTTGGATTACAATGGTATAGCTGCAATGAATTGCACGTGTGTGGAAAATGTGTTGAAATGGTACCTTCTTAAGTTTGGCACCACTGCATCCACGCCGGCAGATTCACTTGAACAAAATTAAATCGACTTCTTTATCTTCTTTTTCATCATTCACGCATCAAACGATCCATTGTAATTTTTTCCAAATTGCAGCGTTCCTCTGGATACTTTAAGTGTTACGTAACACTCAAAGTCAGAGTTCAATTTGTGCTAATTCCAGAGGCAGGAAAGAATTTCTTAGACTAGTAGAATACCGTACCTAACGCCTGTTAATATCCCAGGCTCGGGGGACATTACGGAAAACTGAACCTGGGAAGAAATATGTAGAGAGGAGGAAATCCCAGACATCCCCCGCTACAAATCGAACAATGCCCAAAACATTAACATTTAACTACGCAAAATAATTGCTTAAACCTTGTCAGATAATGTTTGAAACAAATATTTCCTTATTTACTCGATAACATTCCAGAATAATAAGAAAATTCCCTGACTTCTCCAGGTTTCCAGGCCACTGGACATCCTTAATTAATAACCAAATGAAAGCGAATAAAATGTGTGAGGCAATTCGTGACACCTAAAAGGCAGCTAAATTACGTACTAGTAACAGGAAACAAACAAGGCAGAAATAGCAAAGCAATAAGAATGAAGAAAATGCAAACCACACTAGCAGTGGTTCTGAACAGCTGTGCCGCGAAACTTCTGCGACTGTGATTTTGCTGGTAAAAATATTTTAAATGATTTCATTGAATATTTATTTTGAAAAACGAACAAAGGAGTGTGCCGCGGGAACGCACTACAAAGGATAGTGTGCCACGATCAAAAAGAGGTCGATGGAAATCTTGAAGTAGATTCGATTAAAATTCTCGATTTGTGGAAATGCTAAGTTCGACAACCTTCTTAAAGAAGACACAGCAGAACAGAAGAATTTGACATGTATACCTAACAGACGCAAAAGAGTCATTTTTTTATGAGTGATTTTTTTCCATAAAAAAGCCAGCTTTCTTGAAAAAAAAAAAAACAACCAAATCTTTGGTTCTCAAGATTTCTGTATCTTATCATTTCGAAAAGCCTTTCCAGCTACGAAGTTGAAGAGGGACTGAGATAAACCAAAATATTAAGCTCAGTTTAATGTATCATAAAACTTTCTGGGCCATAGATAACCACCAACGTAACGGATTACCACGTTCGAATCTAAGTCAAATCTCTTAACTCGCAATGGGTTTAAACCTGACGCTCGCAAAACAAGGAAAAAGACTGAGGTTTACCAGTGCTGACGCAACTTCGTTTACAAAGCAACTCCGTTACTATCCTAAAAACAAGTATTCTTAAATACTTTGTAAAATACTTAACAATATACGTTCCACTTGTAACGGATTACTTTTAAAGCAGGTCCTTTCCGCGATATCAGTTATAAATTATCTACTTGTTCTACTGGTTAAATTACAGGCTTTGTACGTACCTTCAATTTTCCAATTTCTCAATAACAACTTTCCAATAGCGTGGAATAATTATACACGCCATATCGTTTTAGATTTGAAGTGTTTATAATTCTCGAAACATTGAAATAAAGTACATTCTTGTGTGAAAAGGCGCAAATACACACCTTAATGCCGAGCGAGTGAAGGTAGATTAGTTGATGTCGAATCAGCTTCGTGTGTTTTTCGTAAGTACAGGAGTATTTCTGCCAGTTAGATGATTACCTCGGCAGAATTTATCTCTGATATATGGCAATACTGTTACGTCATACTCAAACATGCAAAAGATTGCCTGGAACTTTGGGTTAATGGTTCGACCAAAGACCTCGTTAGGTTACAGATATGAAAGGGCTTGAAAAAAAAAAAAACTAAGTTTTTCCGCGGCTTTTTTTCACTGGAAAGTTTTGGGCTGCATTCAAAATTTCGACTTAAGTGTGTACGTAATGGTTCTTTTGTGACTCCTTTCTACGAAAACACATTTAATTACTGATTGGGGAGAAATAAAATGAAAAGTTTTCGAGAATCAAAAAATAAATAAATACAAATAAAATTACATGCTGGTTGCTAAATTACATTCCACAGAATATAATTTACACGAAACAGAAACAGAGACGATAACGTATACTGAGATACAATTACTATTTTAATTTTCAGTGCATTCTGGTATTTCGGGTGTATGTCCATCTTCAGTCAGAACTTTAGTTGCCCGTGGGAAGGAACAGAGTTAGCGCCCAGATCACATTAAAATATCATCCTCTCTGGGCTGAAAAAAAATATTCACAAATCTGGCAGGAATGGCCCCGGGATTCGATTTGAAAACCTCGTAAGTACGAAACTAACAACGATGTCCACTCTGCTCATTATCATTATTATTTGTTTGCCCCTCACAGCACAGAGCGAATGGACATTTGTCACGTTCAGTTAAGATTTACACCTAAGAATTTTCTGACCACATGACAGGTGTCTAAATCTGCGAATTATTGAATGGTTATTTGTATAACTGCTGTTCCTAGTTCTTCCAATTGATGCTTCGTTGCTTATGGTATTATTCCTGTGGTAGAAATTAATGGACCGGATAATGAGGATCTTACTAACCGTCCATTATTTCTTGAGATTATCTGCAAGATATTTGCTGATTTTTGTTTTGTGGATGACGCTGATATCGTATTTGAATGAGATGACAACGTGGATTATTAAGTGTACTACTTTTTCCTTTTCGTCTATTTTAATTATTATTATGTTGTTTAACATAACATTTAGTAAGTTCTGTGCGGTGCCATGTAAGTAGAAGTATACTGAGTGTAGAATCCGGTCTACAATATCATACGACGGGTATTAACAAAAATAGTTACTTAAGTCTGAAACGGGTGGTGGTGAGTCAGTGCTAGAGTGCTCACCTCCAGTGCTTGGGTTCCTTGGTTCGATCCAAACTCGTGCCAAGTGGGTTTTGTGGTGGACAAACAGCGTGTGCGTGGGGTTTCTCGGAATTCTCCCGATTCCTCTCACTTTCTTCATCCCACCAATTCCCCACTACTCACCATTTGCACTAAGCCAAAGCTGCCTAAAAGCCTTAAAATAAAATTCAAATTTCGTCTGAAATGTCTTACGAAGAAATTTAAATTGCATATTATAAACTTCGTGTGTAGGGCGTATGTTATCTCCTACGTACGCAACTGAAATGTGGCTGGTGGAGAGGATAGTAGAATTCCGGAACGTGAGTGAACGAGTATTTGAAATCAGGAAAAAAAAAACAAATTCTTCTTGCGTATTATCTGATGAGGTATGTGAGGTATGACACGATGACTGCATATTACAAATTCCTTTAATCGTAAAACCTATTATAAGAAAGCAAAATTGGCAAGTGAATGTAGAAATCGTGAAAAAAAAAAAAAAAAAAAAAAGGTGTCCGAAATTTTAGGTTTCTTATTCCCAAATCAGGCTTTTTGTGGAAAAGAAAACCGTCCGTTGAAGAAAGCATCTCTAGGTTAGTTCATGCTAGAAATTGAAAATGGCTGACTTTTGGCAGTGATCTGAACATTCAGAATCGGTTCTTTGTTTATACATCATTGACTACAGATTAGGTAAAGTCATGTTGTTAACATTACAAAAAGTAAACTTATTGTCTTATTGATGGATCAAACCTAGTGGTTACGTAAGAAAAGCCTCAACTGAACTGCCAGAAGCAAGTTATACTAAAGTTGATGTTAGTACATGATAAATAAAAGAGAATTGGTATTTCCTGGATAAACTCTACATGTGGTCGAGCAACTTTACGCTGCATTGTCAATGATCTCCTTACAAGAGATTCACGCACATACACACGAAATAATGCAGATTGTGCGAAGGCAGGTTATTAGTTAAAGTTTCGTTATTAACCACACTATTAACTTACCTTGCTACACGACGCTACCTGTGTTCACTCTTCCCGCCTTCCGTACCCATCGCAATCGTAACGCCATCCTCATGTAATGATACAATAACATCTATTTTTCATATTATGTTAGTATCATTCTCCGTGCAGTTATAGTTTTACGTCGCCAGACAACCATTTGACATTTCTCGTTCAGGGTGCCTTCCATTTCAATTAGGCAGAGCATGTACCATCATCATCTCCAATATTGCTTAAACTTTTTAATGGAAACTATATGTGTTTCAAGGGATCCGTTTTTTTTATTTATTTTTTTGTCAAAAAAAAAAATCCCGCCAAGTAATTGGTCATCAAAGACTTCAAGTACAGTTTATGAATTGAAGACAACACGGAAAATTGTCAACTTAGGAGCCCAACCATTCAGCTATGGATACAGGTAGAGTTATAATTCTTGTTGTGGTATATACATATGGATGTGGTAAAACTATATTTTAGTATAGTTTGGTTTCCGCTCCTTTAAAATTAATTAACAAATGAACGTCAGTTTATCGGGAAAGTTGATGTTTGCGAATTTTTTTCGAGCATTTCCGGTTCGAATTTTAAAATTCTGTTTTCACAGTTTGAAACATCTAGTTCTGAAACAAATTTTGGATCGTTTCTGTGGCCAACCGTTTTCTTGAAAACAATTCGAGAAATTGTCATGAAATTTTGAAATGCTGAATGAAATGAAATAAATAATGAAATGAAAAAAAATAATGAAATTTTGTCAGGTTGTTCACTTTTACATGAATAATAAACACATCAAAGCTCATTCTCGACCAGTGCTTCACGAATTATCTACAGCCATTTGAAGTAAGCGAATTTTCATTAAGTGTGATGTCCCAGTTGGCAACAGTGGAAACAATAATACGGCGATAATTGGATAATGGTTGCGACTTATATTTATTAAATAAAGATTAATAAGCTTTTTCGAAGTGCCGGTTATTTATTTTTTATCATACACTAAATTTGTGAAATGTCCCCCCTTTCCCCCAGTGATTCTGCCAGGATTTTCAGTTTGGGGAGGGGTTGTAAAGTCAAAATGAGAAGGGTGAAAGTGGAGCTTTGCATGCTTAATATACATTTTTTACCGCAAAAATCTTAAGGGGGTGTTGTCAAGAATTACAGGGTCTGGCGGAATCACTGCTTTCCCCCCCTCTCCTGATCCCGTATTCTTAGCAGTTTCCTTATTCTTGTAAGCAACGGACAAGCTGGATACGTCACTGCATGGTGACTGGTCGAACAAGGGTCACCACCACGCCCAACCAGACGGAGTCAAGCACGGGAAAGTACCGAAATTGTGGCAAACGGGAATTTCACGAATTAAAGCTTGTATAGTGACACTTGAGGTTGCATTGATAATTGGAGTTGAGATTATGCACAGCGTGTTTCAATTTCCTCCTTGCTGAGTTAGGGTCAGTTCCACAATCGACCGCTAAACTTCTAGTCAGCGATAAGTTGAGGCCAACTCTCATTTTGCGTATTCTCATTGGCCAAAATCAGACTTGGCCTTAACTTAGCGCTGACTAGAAGTTTAGCGGTCGGTTGTAGAACTGATTCTTCATAGTTCAGCAGTTATTTCTTGAAACGATTGTTTAGCGTGCGTGAATATGGCTGGACGATACAGCAACGTTCGTGTTCGTTGCGCAGACTATGAAAAACGACACAAGAAAATCTCATATGAACCAAAAAGTCGGATGTTTAAAATGCTTAACGAGGGTGATGATAGTGAAATAGCTGAATAAAGACCAAATACTAGTACAACAACAGGCGATTCTGTGTGTGCTCGGTGCGTGAGCTTATATTTCAGACCAAAAAGCGATGAATCTTCGGAATCGGTAGAAGGAACCGTAATTGTGGTGAAATGTTTCAAGACCCTGTGCTGTCTGTTGAAGAACTCAATGCAACTTCTGAAAAAAATGGAGCTTAATGTAACATCGTTGAAGACTCCTTCGGCTCTTAAAGAACATCAAGTGCTTTCCTATGCTCGGAGAAAAAGACGGCAGTTAGCTGAAGAATTTTCAAAACGCACCACGAAATTTTTTTCCAATATATACAACGTCAATATTACCGCACAAGAAACGTCAAGCTATGAAAATACTGGATGTGAAACTTGTGCTTCATACGTGCGTGATTTAAACTCTGCTATTCAATCGAAACTGTCATACAATGACCAAGTTCGTCTTGTCACACTAATATGCATGCAACTCTATCAAAAATATTGGAACTCTTTCCGTCGGTTACGAAGAATCGGCAAATCCCGAACCATCGTACCTGAAAAATGTGTATACGGATGCACAGATCCGTACAATGGCCACCTAAATACATTCTGATGATCTCCAAACAGCCCTGAATAATTATCTCAGGGATGATTTGGAATGCTCCAGACAAAGCCCCAGTAAATGCGATGTCATTACAGTCACCGAAAATGGACAAAAAAATTATCAAATCAAAACGTTTTCTTACGTTTTCCATCAAAGAAATTTACGGAGTGTTTCAACAGAATAATCCCAATATAAAAATGGGTCACTCGAAATTTTATAGTATTCGACCGAAATGGGTCAGTTCGCAACCTGCGAGGGATGTGTGTGTTTGTGTGTACTGTGCGAATTTAAAGGTAGCTACTACTGCACTGCAACAAATTAAAGGTGCAGCCTGTATTGAATCTGTCATGACTGAGCTGTTTTCGTTAGTTGTATCTTCAGTAGAAAATAACACCTGTCTTCTCCACGAATGTGGTGAATGTCCTGGAGTGGGAGGAATAAGTGTGGAATCTTTAAATCTTGATCCTGATGAAAATAAAAGTGTTACGTATGCCATATGGGAAAACAGTGATCTAATTACAAAAACTGTGTCCATTTCTGTTTTCGTATCGAACGTTGCTGGCTTAACTGTAAGAATAGTAACTCATAACTATATAAAAAAAATCCCTTTCGGTAGGCCTACAG
>JAGDQP010002018.1:40296-65268 GCA_022664845.1 Lepisma saccharinum | reverse complement strand
ATATATATATATATATATATATATATATATATATATATATATATATAAAAAGAACACGTACGCACACGCAAAAAATAAGCACCACACAACACGTTCTCAAATGTACCCGGCAAACGAGAAAGCAAGAGGCCTCGCGGTGACGTCACGTGTCACACCCACCACTTGTCGACGAAAAACAGCTCGTCGTTGGCGGGACCTTTAAACAACAAGCGCGTGGCAAAAAGTTAACGGACCTTGCTGTTCATGTGTGTGTGTGTGTGTGTGTGTGTGTGTGTGTGTGTGTGTGTGTGTGTGTGTGTGTGTGTGTGTGTGTGTGTGTGTGCGTGTGTGTGTGTGTGTGAGAGAGAGAGAGAGAGAGAGAGAGAGAGAGAGAAAGAGAGCGTGTATATGTTCCTTCATGCTTTCAACAGCGGTGCTACCACAGAATGCTGAATCTCGCGCGCGACTTTCTGGATATTGGAATGACTCCTTTCCTTTTATACGTGTCGGAAGATAGAAGCCAGTGCAAATCATATGCCCATCTCCAGTCTAATCCAATGTGGACCAAATTTTCAGTTCTAACTCAAGTTTATACGCTTCTTATCGCTGTGCGACCCGTTTTTTTATTTAAGTTTTAAATCCTAAGTTAGTCGAAACACTGCAAATAATATTTACGTTTTTATGCGAGGATTAAGACATGAATAAAAACAGACCACACAGCGATATCAAGCGTAAAAAGTTGAGTTAGAACTGAAAATTTGGTGCATATTGGTTTAAACTGGAAGTGGACAAACGAGATTAAGGGTCATATTTATGAATAACCCCAAAGAGTGGGTGGCTGCCAGGGGCATTGAAATTATATATTCCTGGGAGCCACCCACCTCTTGGGAGTGATTTATAAATATGGCCCTAAGTGTCCTCTCCTCTTCCTGTCTTCATATAATCATGAAATTTTTGGCAGCAGAAGCAGTCAGTCCAGTATCGCTTTTAGACAGAGGTCATTGCTGGCGACTTATGTTACTTTAATCGCGAAATTATAATTTTAAAGCTATGACATTGTATTGTCCTATTCCAAATGCTGTGTATATACATTGTTACGCTCATCAAGTGAATCTATTTATGAGGAAAGCTGCTTTTATAAATAGAAATGAAATATTGTTTTCTTCAAATTTGCATGGCGTGTGTACTTCTTTTCTCGTAGTCCCCAATTCCCCCCCCCCCATTTTAAATATTTTTCAAAATATTTCAAAAACTAATAGCACTATCAAAAGTGTAAGTTCGTAGCGAACTAGAGCTTACAAATTAGCATGAAATACAATGGAACGCGATCTCGAGAACTTGTCCGTTGATGAGTGATAAGTTTTCAAATATTATGATGTCATTATTTAATTGAAGTCTAAACACTCATCATTCGACAAGATATCGAGATAGTTGTACATTATATTTCATGGTAATTTGTAAGCTCTAGTACGCTATGAACTTACACTTTTGATAGTTTTAGAAATATTTTGAAAAATGTTAAAAATGAGGGGGTTGTGGAGGGTTGGAACGAGGAGCCCTCTCATTGGAACTTCCTGTCCAGAACCGTAAATACTGTCTTTGAACATAAAGATATTATTATTCAATGCATGAATAAGAGAGTGAAGATGGAGGAAGAGAAAAATTCAAACACAATCCATCACCCTGAAGTACTAAAGAAAACACTTAGCTATAGCAGTCATTTTAATTACTTTTTTTTTTTTAAAGTAAAATAATGCTTCTTGTGGAAATTTTATTTAATCAATTTCAAAATCGAGAAATTGGCCCTTCCTTGGCACAAAAGGCTATTTTCCAATTTGAAACAAATGTTAGACATATTACAGACCTGCTTGATGATTCGAGTAAAACAGCAGAAAATACAAACATGGTATCAAAAAGGAGAAAGAGTGAAAGAATGGAATGGGTAAGGGAAGCAAAGGAAGTATGCGATGTGATTACTTGCGAAGCAAAATCCCGCTTTACATTCACATGGCACGTTATGGCAGCCACGCTGTTTACTCCAGAGGAATTTCCGAGTTACTTTTGGAGTTTTCCAGAACAAACTGTGGAGATATTATGTTCAATTTATACATTTCTTGACAAAGAAAATCTGTCTTCACGAGCTGTCTTCAATCTACTCGGCAGAAGAATTTCGATCAATGTGTCGTTCAAACTAGCTTGGAGAAAACGTTTAGTGAATCTTCAAAGTTTCTAAAACTGATATTAACAATACCAATAACAGTGACATAAATTTCTAGTCACGAAAAATTGTGACAAACTATCAAATTCTATTCTCAATATTATAGCTACGACATTTTTCTAAGTTTTCTCAAAATCGTCACTAATTGATTTGAAAATTTGGTCACTTCTTTTGTGTCTACACTACATAATTTAACACTACGTTGATTGATTATGACTGATTAGCTACCCAATCCTCTCTCACATAGTGAAAGTCCAGGCCCACAACCAAGGGGAGGGTGCTGAGCCCCTGTAAATGTTCCTCACCCCAATACATATTTAATTTTATGTATGTTTCGTAAGCCCAAGCCCTTCCCTAATTTTTCTTGACCTCCTACTCTTTGTGGCTGGCGGCGGGTCTGAGTGCAACACCCAGTGGAGTCAACCACTGGTCGCCACTGGCCTCACCACTAACTAGATAAAGGCATTCGGGCATAAGATGGTTATTAGGAATAGTTAAAGAGCCGGATATTTTAACAAGCTAAATATAATTGAAATGCTAGATTATGTGTTTTTTATTATTATTGTTATTAACCATACCTTTTGTTGTGACAGTTAAACGATAAGTACGTTGAGACATCAAATCCGTATAAAATGCAAAACAAGTAATAGAACCGCAATTAATACTAACCATCAGATTAATGAGTAATGGAGTTACGCTCCCAAACAACTTTTAAGAAAAACTATAACCGTGTATCTCGCTGACAGCTTTATTAGTGACACGCCTCAGTACCACAGTGTGCAAGATCGGTACTGAGATTTCAGGTAAATAGATAGGGAGATGGATATTAGGGTGAAGTGTACCGCAAGGGATATTCCTGTTTGAGAAAGAGTCACCTTGGGACTTAATTCCTCGTTGGATTAAGGATATGGTTTGCGTACCGCAGGATCCGCTCTTCGTTGAGAAACGGTCATCTATCGGGTTTTCTGCGAAGCAGGAGCAGAAATTTCTAAACCGCAGAATCCGTCCCTCTTCAAGAGACGTTTTTTTTGCAGGAATCCCTTTTGCAATAAATGATTAAATAACATATTTTGGTGTTCTGAACAGTCTCTTCACTTAGCGTTATATGTATTTGAAACAGGAAAAGTTACTTATTTCACCACAATAATATCAAGGAATTTAGTTCTTGAATAGTAGAATCAGGCGCACCATCTCTGGCTTCCTGGTGTAAGAATAGTGAAACGTCACGAGCATGGGCGTCGATTAGGGGCGGTGAAGGGGGGGGGGGCGTTCCCACCTCCAATTTTTCTCAAGCATTGGACTATTGAAAATAGGATACAGGAATTGCGCATCGAAAACCATAAACGGAAGGGGGAGAAATGTATCTTCATTGTCGAGTAATTTGCCTCCCACTGACCATACAACAAAATCAAGATAAGATAAGATAAAATGAATTTTATGGGCGGTAACAGCACACAACAAAATCAAGTTAATGTATTAAGAGTTTCTGTAAGCAGCGTGCCATATTATGAGATGCTACAAAATTTTAAGCTTTTTACGCCAGTTTAGTTCCAGTAATCGAAAAATCTATAAATTGAGAACTATCATAAATTAAAATTTGTAACTGGAAAACTTGATATTTGAAGAGTACACGGAAAAAAATGGAGGATATAAAGGAAATGTGATTTCTTGTAATATGCATTTTGAAGTCTAAATTTTCCATTTGCTCCCATGTATTTAATATTCTAAAAACCGTTACAACTTGTGCTTTTGAATTGAAAATTTCCTACCTGCTACCGTACCTGTCGTTGTTTAGAACTTGTTAGGAGTTCCAGCTCTATTTTTAGGCTTCAGCAGAAAGTGGTGTGTAGCCTTTTAGAACAGCTCTGCCTCCACCTGTCTGTCGACAACTTTCAACTCTGGAAGTATTAGGTGGTTGGGGTAGTTGAGGTGCCGTTGGAAAGATCTCGGCGAGAAGAGTTCAAAGCCATGTAGATCACACACATTGGAGGAACGGTTTCGGAGGTGTGGGGCAATTTTTAATGGAAGGTGGTTGGGACGGCATTGGAAAGCTGTTGTTCAAATGAGTTCAAATCCGTATCATTCACCTAGATCACAAGACCGGGTTCAAAGTTCCGGGGGGCATCTTTCAGTTCAACTCAGGAACTACTAGGGCTAGGAAGGTGTTTGAGGTGTGATCGGAAAGTTTTTGGCGGGGCTAGTTCAAAGTCGTATGAACAATCCAGATTTCAGGAGCGGGTCCCGAAATACGAGAAGGAAGCAGTTTTCAACCCGGGAACTCCTCGACCTAGGAAGGTGGTTGAATTGTCGTTGGAATCATCTCTCAACAATTTTTCCAACGGAATATTAATCATGCAAATAGTATGCTCGCTGCTGAAGCCTGGCGGTGGCTTATATGCACAGTTCCCTGACTGGGCTGTGCCTCAGTTCTCCTCTTTTCCCTGTACACTTCATTTTCTACTTGCCATTCGTTGAATGTTAATTGCTATTTATGAATGTGACATTTAGACATCTTTGGCTTCGGTCGAGATAGGGTATGGAAAAGGATGTGGGAAGAAATCAGCTAGGGGTTAGCTGAAAGGTACCAACCCAGTATTTGCCTGGTGTGACTGAGGGAAAATTATTGAAAACCTCAGTTAGGATAGTTGGTCACTGGGATGGAACCGAGGATCTACCGAATGCGAAGCCAAAGTTCTAACTGGCTACTTGTTGTCCGTTCTTTCTTCCATTTTTTGTGTCCTCTGCATCTCTCTATCATTTAGCGTGTTTCAGATCGTATGATTGAAATTTTATTTTAAAAAATCCGATTTTACTTTGATCATCTCAAAAACTATAGAGATATTGAAAAACGCATTCAATGGCGGACAATTTACAACGTGAATCACTCTTGGCGCCTGGTTCTAATAATAAAGGGGTTATAAACACAACAAACTCATAATAGAAAACACGTTTCTGTCAGAAGACATGAATACAATTGTGTATAAGCAGATGGTGATAATTATACGATAATTATAGTTTTCAAAATCAATCAATAGACAGGATAATGTTAATACAGAATCCCATTAAAGACAATACTAGCCAATGGGTGAAGTGAATAAAAAGAAGCAAATACTCGAAAGCGTTTACTCGTGAGTAAAGTATTCTGTCGCCTGAGGTGAATAAAAGTCTGCTTTTACTTCTTCTTGCGTCAGTTGAGAGTTTACTTGCAAGTTATTTTTATTCACTCTTATTTAAGAAAATACTTCTAAGTTCCGGACATTTACTTCCGACAAAAGCAGAAGTCATTACTTGTGATGGAAAGTATACTCACTTTTTCTTCACTTAATCCTAAGTATTTACTTAAAAATAGGCAAGTATAAACATTTACTCGTTTTTATTCACTTGACCCAATATGTTACCTTCCTTTACACAAATGACCTGTACCGTATACGGTAACATGTTGAAAAATGTAGCAATAAGTCAGTCACTGCAGCAACCGGGGTCTACTAGCTAGCATACCTGAAGCTACTACTGAACAATTGAACAATCACCGCAACGACCGACTTCTCTGCAGATTTGATATTCCTCTGAGCTCAATTGAACCACCCAATCACAGCTGATATACAACGACAAGCCACTTCCCTTCTTGTGAAGATTTCAATTCTTTGCTGAAATTAATTGCATACAGGTCATACCATGGCCACGGGTGGGACGGGACATTCACGTGTTTTTCCCGAATTTTCGTCTTTCGAGACGAGACCGAGACTAATGTGTCGGGACTCAAGACCAAGGTTTACAATCAAGACCGAGAAGACCAAGACCGGAATTTTCAGATCGAGACGAGACCAAGACCAAGACAGTCTTTAAAAATTCGAGACGAGAACGAGACTGATGCCAGGCTCTCTCTCTCTCTGCATCCCTAGTCTTAAGGACTGTTGTTTGGTAGTTTTCAAAGTTCTGCAAAGCGCGAAACAGGTGATAGTCTGAAGGGGCCAAGTCAGGAAAATAGGACAGGTCAGGTAAAACCTTCCAATCAATGTCCATCAATTTTTGACGGGTGATGGCAGTACAATGTAGCCTGGCGTTAAGATTGTGAATGATGATATCTTGGTTATTGACGAGGCCTGGCCACTTCGATTGCAATGCTGCTTTCAGTCAGTCTAACTGTAAGCAGTAGAAGATGACACTAATGTTTTGGTTAATATCCAGGATTTCCAAGTTCCTTTCCCCCACCCACATGCTTAACATCACCTTCTTGGAATGAAGTTCTGCTTTGGACGTCGGTGGAGGAGGCTCAAAAACGCGACACATAGTCCTTCGACGGTTTACGTTTCCGTAAGAACTCATCACCCATGTCAATACGTGTCAAGAATCGGTCACGTTTGTACTGGGAAAGCAAGGAAACAGGACGCGACGCGTCCCTCCTGTTGAGTTGAACTCAGCTGATGTGTAACTCAACGGTGTAATATGGTTGCGATTCGAGCCGTGTATCAGGAAGGTTTCCGCTAATTGCTGTACAGTTGGAATAGGACTGTATCGTATGGCTTGGTACGGATCCTAACTTTGATGGACATCCAGGTCGTGATTGATCTTGGCAGCTTTTGTCTCCGTCCCTCAATTTTTGAAACCACCGATGACATGGCTATCGTCAACCACATCTTCACCATACACTTGCCGAATGTTGTATCAGGCTGCGGACGCATTACTGCCTTTATCAAAACAAAAAGTAAATAGAGCTTCTTATCGGTCTCCATTTTACTGACACGGTACAGTCACGGAAGTATGTACTGCGAGAGTTTAACAAAAACTTTACACTTAGTTTTTTTTATTTCAATTATATTTATGGGCCATAGAAGCAGTTATTATTTAGCCATGACATCTCTTAGGAGCTGTATGTAGCAGGTGTAGCCTAAATGTTGCCTATGTAGTCTGAAACTAAATGCTAGACCATAGTTTAAAGAACTGCTAGACTCCCGCAGTTCTTACTTCCGTGACTGTACGCTGTCTGTCTGTTCGTCCACACCCCTTGTTTGTGCCTGTGGTTGCTCTAATATTCCTCCTATTACATGGCAGCGTCATATGTGAGGTCATTACTCTGCTAACTTCCGACATGTTAAAATAGGTAAAAGTTTTGCACTTACCCAATAACATCCAATAAATTCTTCTTCTCGTTAATAATTCTCACTTCTCAGCAGTAATAACTTAAATAAACGCTCATTTACCATATTTGAGTGTATCGCAGATGTATTTGGGACTATTTCGAGTGTGATTTGCTAAGCCGATACCGCTTACTTCATTACTTGTCGAGAAATTACGCCATTTGTGACGATGTCGCTCTAACTTTGGGCGCATGTAGCTCCGAAACTAATCAGATTCCGGAATTTCTTCAAAAGAAATTTTCTATTGTTTTGATGTAAAAATTGTAATCACCTCCCGACGTTTGCACTATTATTTTAGGGGGTACCATGTGCAAATTCGTGCAAGAGAACACACAGTGGCACTCAAATAAGTAAACATGTCTGCCAATCAAAGCGTGTTTTTTAGTCACTGGTTCCCTTGGTCATTAATTGGCCCAGTTTTTAAACTGCTAATTGCAGTAACGAAGGAGAAAGAGCGCGTTGAGTGCCATTGACGATTGTTAGTTTGCCGACTATAAAAGAATTGGAAGAGTAGCGCGTATGTTGCAAAAAAAAAAAAAAAAAAAAAAAAAAAAAAAAAACGAAAATGAAAAAAAAAAAAAAGAACGCTGCCCAAATGTCGACCACCTGCTGCTACTTGACCACCATCAATCTAGAAGTCATCCAGTTTATTTTTACAGACTTTTCTTTAGTTCACAATGGTTCGTGGTGTCCTCAAATTTTGCAACGTTAATTTAAGTCATTTCCCAACGTCATATTGTGATGAAATTTTGCACAGCGACGTACATCAGGTAACAATATAATATTCCATTGTTACTTTCATATATTTACATATTTTAAAACCATATTTAAATATTTCTTTTAATATGGACTTCTTTATCCTAAAATAAATACTAGCCTGCAACGATATTGCATCTGACTGGTTGCAGAACACTTTAGGGTTTGGTTGGGCCACAAAATATTAGCTTAAGAAAAAAGTATCCGAACACCGAAATAACACAATAATAATAGTAAACTTTTGAAATACATACTTTTCTAAAACAACTCGTACTGAAAAGTAAAAGATTTTTTTTGTTTATGCATGGCTAAAAAGAAAAGCATGAGGCGCACCAATTCAAGAATTTTTAGTGTTTGTATATATGAGAGCACGCTCCATGCTTTTCTTTCTAGTCATGTATAAACACAATTATTTTTTACTTTTTAGTACGAGTTGTTTAAGAAAAGTATGTCTTTAATAAGTTGGTTTTTTCTTCTGATCTTTCCTTTTTTCGTATCTTTGCTCTTTCAAATAAAAAAAATGAAACCAAATCAAAGTAATTATTATGTGAGTCTTAAAAGTTTATAACTGACAAAATAGACTAATATAGCCTAGGTACTGTATACGAGGTTCATTTGCCTATAAAATATTGAATTGCAATAGTAAACATGTTAGGGTATATAGTTTTTTTCAGTTTCTCCTTTCCAAACACTTTTCAGAACAAATGATGTAAAATAACAAACACTGATTTTCCAAACACACAATAAGTTACACCAATAATTTGTAATTTTTTTTCTGCAGCGCAGTCGTGTGACTGACTACTAAATGAAATTTGTTGCGCTTGACGTTTCGTCCGGTTGATTTTTTCATTTTAATAACAAAACAAGAAGGAATTCAAAGGAAAACCATTCGCATATAAACAACACTGTTTTAGAAACTTGAAAGAAGCTAAATTACTGGAAAATACGCCAAAAATAAAAACTTGGTAAACTTAGGCTCGTTTAACACGACAGCATTTAAGCTACGATGAATCTTAGCAGTAGTGCCAGAGTGTGAAAGCAAGAATGCTACAATAGGGCAGGAGGCTATAATATAAATTCATAACGTTTTTGCGCTTTACGCTGGCACACTGTTATCGCTTAAATTCATCGTAGCATAAATGCTGTGTCAAACAGGCCTAAACACATCCATTTCTCTCAAGAGAAAAGTGCAACAGGTTCATGCATGAAACCTTGGGATTTGATAAGCATTTGCTGCGACGTCACAACATTCTAGAATTATACAACGGTTCTACTTGGTTATTTCTTAATTGAATTATACGTTGGGCTATTTTTTTTTTTTTGTTCACATTTAGAACACAATTTATGCCTTACTGGTATAAATATTTCGGAAAGTGGCCGACTACTGGCGTAGTAACTCTGTGTTCAAATTACAAATGGTATAAAATATGATGCGGAAATGTTGTGTCACCCAGGAAAAACGGCCGCGAGTATATCCACGCTGCTGAAGCGAAATCTGAGCTGTTTCTGGCGACCTTCCTGTCTTCACTGAGTTGTTAGTCTGTCTGACACATTGAGACTATATGACGAAAGCTGCAGCCTCAACATATTGCTGGGGCCACGGTGGATCAGTTGGTAGAGCGCTAACCTCTGGTCCCCTTAGGAATCGTCGGATCGATCCTTGCTCATGTCATGTGGGCTTTGTGGTGGACAAACACCTTCTTCGTGGGTTTTCTTGGGGTGCTTCCACTTTCTTCATTCCACCAATTCATCCCACCGTCATCCATAGTTGCCTAAATACCTTAAAATAAATTCAAATTCAACATATTCGAAACGACCATGTAAGTGGAATTCCAAATTTGAAGTCTGCTTCTCTTTATCACGTTAGCGACTGAGTGGATATATTGCAAACATGTTATCAAGGAAGGTCACCAAATTGAAAACGGCATACCAAATCAAGGTTAATCAACTTAAACCTGAAATTTGTTTCTCTGTTCCTGCTTTGGTTGAGGAGGTGCTGCCTACGTTACAGGCGAACGAACAAAGTAAAATTTATAATTTCAGGAGAAAAGAAGAGTAGGTTTTGAGAGGTAGGGTTCCGCTAGAAAAAAAAAAATTGGATCTATTTTAAACAATTATTAACATCCCAAGACAAGTCACTTATTTTCTATTCCTTTCGAAGTCTCTACTCTCGATATGGGGAAGGTTTGTCGCTATGGACTTAACCAACACAAATCGTACAATGCTCACATTATGTCATTTGTTTTAATCAATTAAAAACAACAAAATAATTCATATAGCTAAGAAATCTATACAACTAGAGTGCAATTACGTGATACGCTTTCTAAAGGTCAGTACATACTATGCTCATATAGATAAGACATCTCAAATTACTTGCTTGCAAATTTCCACTAGTCTAAATAACCATGCAGGTACATGATACAGACAGGAACTTTAGAAATTCATAAATAAACTAATTTTAATAAAAGGGGAAGGGAAACTAGCACTTGTTATAGATAACCACTATCCACTACATATTTCACTACATCTGCTATCCTTCGCTTATCCTCTTCTGCGGTTATTGGTTTCAGAATCCAAATATCTGTAAGAGGGATAGCAGTATCGCCTTCTATAAGGTCAATATTCGGAGCATCTTCAGAATCGCACAGTGTAAATGGAAGTGAGTCTAAGGCCATTCCGAGTCCGTAAGCACCATATGCTTTCAGTTCCTTTTCAAACATCTCATAAGTAAATAAATCAGGACTAGAACCCAACTCACTCAAGAAATCGACAAAACTGGTGTGGTATGCCTGAAAAAGATCTTGTAACTTCGAATCCCTGAGTTCTTTCGTTGTGCAACTACAAATGAAGAAATGGACATCCAAAGCTGGTGAAGAATAACGTGCAAGTTGAAAGTCTATAAGTTTAACACTCTGCAAGACACCTTTCTCATTATATTTAAACATAAAATTAGGTACCCAAGCGTCTCCATGGCTTATAACGGAAAACGGTTCTCTTGGTTTCGCGAAGTTGATCATTCTGTCGTAGAGTCCAACAGTAAACTCTTTAAATTTCTTCACGTAGATGCTATCTGGATATGTGGCCGACACGGCATCAAGAGCAATATTGCAAAATATGTCCAGCATGCCTCCATACCATTCTCGATTATCTTCGTGATAGAACACCTCAGTCAAAGAATTTACCATTTCTTTGAAGGATTCTGGGTCTTCGTCTTTCATCGCAAAGGACAACGCATGAAACCTAGCCAATTCTTTCAAAGCCAATTCACAATCCGCATAATCCCCACCTTTCTTTTTTTCTATCACTGTATAACCATCAGCACATAAATCACCCAAAATCATAAAATCATTTTCGCCATCACATAACATTTTGTAGCACTTGGGGAAAGCAATGAAAGGATTTCGCACTTTCTTCCTTTCTTGAAACTCCAACAATTTGGGTAAAACAGTACCATAGAACGCTACTTCGTTTTCGAAAAACTCCGCTGATCGAAATGTCTTCCTGCGACCAATATTGGGTGGTAAGCATTTAACGATTACTGGTTGTGACACTGCATCACCATTCGATCTTTTCCCATTGAGCACTAAACGATACACACCAGTAAGGTAGTTGTCACCTTTGCGCGAGCCTTCGGTAAGTTCTATGTCAGTGAGCACGACGTCATTGCTGCCTACTTCAGTCTTCAATACATTCAGCAAATCATTTTCGGTGCACAACCTTGAAATTTGCTCCAACTTACTTATGTTCGACATCTTCGGTAGAAAAGGAAAAATGAGTAAAAGGTACTGATTGAATAAAGGTATTGACTGTAAATTGGAGTAGTTACTCGCACAGACTGTTGAACTTGTATCTAAACACACGAACAAAAAGACATTTTCATACATTCTAATCATCTTGTGTACAGAACCCACAAAACAATGAAATGGTGATCCTTTTGCAAATAACTGTTCATTTTAATACTACTTTCTTTACTGATTAAGTCAGTTCCACGTAACATGTATTATCTAACAGCACATAAAGTTCATTTTTCGTTGGAAAATAATGCTTCTCTTACCACTACTAACACACTTGCTCCTGTTACATTAGCTACCAGTGATCTGTAATTTATCATCCAGCAGTGTTCCATTGCATTACAGACTATATTAGTATCTGAAGTCAAATAAAAGCGCGTTCAGCTCTAACACTGATTGTTATGCTGTTATGCAATACTGATTGCAGCGCTCCAGTATTTCTGGGTACAGCTCAGTGTAAGGAAATCCGTTCTAGAACTAAGCCAGCGTTGTTATAATCGAATTCATATATTGTCTAATATGTTCTGCAATGCAATACGCTAGATAAGTGAATGTGCTCTATTGACCAATGTCAAGCGCTAATTAGGTGATTTTATGTAGATATAAAATTGCAAAATGTATTGATTGTATGTTTGTTCTCCCCACCCCCCTTAAAACATTCAGTCGCTTTCTATCTACTGCTGGATGAAAACCTTTCCTATTTTTCCCGCCCAGATTTCA
The DNA here is from genome assembly GCA_022664845.1 of Lepisma saccharinum. Classification (NCBI taxonomy): domain Eukaryota; kingdom Metazoa; phylum Arthropoda; class Insecta; order Zygentoma; family Lepismatidae; genus Lepisma; species Lepisma saccharinum. The sequence goes on along the minus strand of JAGDQP010002018.1, from coordinate 52,666 downwards.
TTAGCTCCTGAAAAACGTTTGACTTCTTCTATCCACCTCGCATTTAGACATCTACTAGGTCGTTTCTTTTCTATGGAAATCCAACATAGAACATTCGTTGTCCACCTTCCATCTGTTTCTTCTAGCTATATAACCGGTCCATTTCCACGTCATCTTCTTTGCCGTCCATTTCTACCTTTATTTGTGAGCGAATTCATTTGTCTTCCTGTCCCACCTACTTTAGCACGTATCTTTCCATCGCTCTTTGTGTAACTCTTAATCGTTGGGTTGTTTGCACGTTCAATATGTAACGTGTTGTGTTTGATCCCCGTTACAAGGACGGTACAGTGGTTGAGTTTAAGTGATAGCTTGGATTTATCCTTTGAAGATATCAAGAGAATCGAAAAGTACAGTGATTAAAAAAACGGGAAATTTTGAAAATTAAATAATTTCATGGAAAAAAATTAAAAAAATATTTATCGCATTTAATAGTAAAAATAATGCCATTTGAGAATACAGTATAATTTATTTTTTGAAGATGACCTCTTGCAGATGAGCTCCTCTACGCAAACATTTGTTAACAAACAAAATTTTAGATATTGGGCACAAGAGCTACACCAGCGTCCATTGAAAAGCAACAAAGTTACTGTGTGGTGGCTATATCAACATACGGTGTGATGGGCCCTTATTTTTTTTATTTTTTCGAGGACGAGAATGGCCATGCGATTACAGTAACATCGAATCGTTACGTGGCCATGCTTGAAACCTTTGTTGTGCAACAACTACAGAGATTTATACACATTATTGACACAACTACAGAGATCAACGTCCCACACAGCACGAATATCGATGGTTGCTGTACGCCAATTGTTTGGGGAACGTGTAATTTCGAAAAATGGTGACATTCAACGGCCTCCCAGATCCCCTGTATTGCCAGCTTGTGATTTCTTTATGTGGGGTCATCTTAAAAGCAACGTGTTCATTAGTCGACCTGCTACTATGGAAGACTTAAAAGCCAACATCCGAGCAGCAATTGCCTAAATTCCAGTTGAGATGTTACGTCAAACCATGAACAATGTAACGAAGAGACTGCAATAATGTTTGCGTAGAGAAGGAGCTCACCTTCAAGGTGTTATCTTAAAAAAATAAATGTATTCTAAAATGGCATTATTTTTACTATTAAATGCGCTAAATATTTTTTTTTCATGAAATTATTTAATTTACCGTTTTTTTAATCATCCTGTAATTGATACACCATCATGGGCGGAGTTAGGGGTTGTCTGCTGAGGGGGAAGGGGGACATTTTGGTCGGTCTCGGACCTATGGAATACTTCCCAGACGAGTGTGGAGTTAATATGAATAACTTATTTTTGACAATTTTCTTACTCTTATTTACTACAACCAGTCTTCTTTCATTTCAGGAAAAAAAATGGTGAAGTTAGCAATAAAAACAAACAGATAAAAATGTGACAATTATTGTTATTCTTTTTCTTTATGTTTAGCTTCAAAGCAAATTGATTACAAATGACAAGTAAGCAAGGCTGTGTAAAACTGTATAATTAAATTCGTTTACAGCCTGTTTAATATAACAATAAAAAAAGTAGCTAACTGAAATACAGTAGGCTAACCCTACACAAAGCAGGTTTTACACGCATGGTCTCTTATCAGCGTGATTGTTTACAAACTACAGTAGAATTAATTTCCTCTTGTCTTGTTTGGAGTATTTATCAGCCAAATCTTCAAAATTTAAATTTTTAACAATATCTGACTCTGAAAACAAAAGTACTAATTCTACGCATTGCCGAGAATGACCTCTCACAAGTAGTGATGAGCAAGACCAAGACCAAGACCGTACATATTTGCAAAAATGAAATGCTACAAACGTAACCCTTAATCTATCACCCCCTGAAACCATGAATATTCTTTAAGTAATTACAATCTAGTGGGCCCGACCATAAGGATATAATGCTCAAGAGTATCCTGTTACCTTTACCGGTATTTTCTCGGAATAGCTTCAGTGTGGATTATTGGATTCATGCACGTAGCCACAGAGTTGTTATTACTTGTTCTCAAGTTTCATGTGAGTCATCCTAATCAAAGTCTCTTGCACCCCACCCTCCACACACACACAGAAGGAAATTAGTAATTGGTGCCGGGTTACGATGCATTAACAAGTTCTGAAACAATGAGGATTTCTTATCGGGAAGTCGCCAAAGAAATTAGACAACATTCTGCAGGTTGTAAATTCTACTGTAAAAGAAGTTGTAATTCTATGGCAAATTCATATATTGTTATTTTTATAAAAATAAATATACAAGGTGTATCTTAAGTCTATTTACAACACTTGGAAGTTGATTGATGGCATGAAAACAGACATACGACAAAATGCCGAAAACGACTTCTATTCCTAAATATTCCTAAATTGAAAATATGGAAAACTGAAGTGTGAGCCCCACATTATGAAAGAATTCCTCGCAGGGCTGATGGGGAATTCGATCGTAAACTTAGTAAAACACAGTTCCATCTAAATACGTAATTTGCGTCCTTGTGCAGTGCAAGGGAGGCACGAGGGATTCTTTCGAAGGAAGCCGTGGAAACTCGAAAATTCCGTAAAACAAATTTACTTCCTCTGGTGAATCCTTAAGCATCTATTGCACAAAATCATAAGTTCTACATTTGCATATATGTTTACTTCAGTTACGATGGAATGCTGTATGAGCCCTGCGATGAATACTTTCAATTATTTATGCTTTTCTGTGATTTTTAACATGGTTGTGAGCAGTGTAGCTGTTGGATGCACAAACAGATACAATAAGAAGAGATATTTAAAATCAACATAAAAAACTGAGTTTGTGTGTAAAGTATTAGATGCCATTGGCCAGTGTTTGAAGAGAAATTGTTGATCCAATAGTCAGATAAGATAAGATTAATTTTATGGGCGTTAACAGCACTATGGCTTACGCCCTTGCCGTCCAATAGTCAGATTCTTCTCTATGGAGAGTGATATAAAAGGGTTGAAATACCATTATACTTTTAAATATTATACTTTTAAATTGCTGAATGAAATGGAAAGCAAATACAAGTAATGGTTACTGGGTGGAAGGCACTTCCTCGTGGAGGTTATATTCTTCATGGCAGCCATCTTGAAGTACGCCATATTGAATCTCGATTGATTGTCTTAAATGGGAAGGGAGCGTATAAAATGTCATTCTGGGCTAGAATTTTACGACAAATACGTTTCTGAAGTCAGTTTTTTCGTAAATGCAATATTATGAGAGTCAAGAGTATGTGACGCGTAGCATGAGGGTAACAATAGCCTAGAAACACCCAATTTCTTCTCGAAATAACGACGGAAATGAAACAAAATGGATACAAATTGCTTCTGAGTATAGTGCCGTATTGGTATGGATTTGTACGCATTTGGGTTTCATTTCCGTCGTTATTTCAAGGCAAAATAGGTGTTTCCAGTATATCATCATTATTCTCTTGATCATTACTTACTGGTTTCATTGTCATTTAGAGAAAAAAAAGATAAAGTTTCTCGAGAATATTTTAATATTGATAACCAGGGGCCTTACGCAGTTAACGGCTACAGATGTCAATATTTTTCATTGGGTAGTGTTTATTCTGCTAGATTTTTCCATTCAAGCACACCTGGAGTTAATTTGAACGTTCCCTGAAATAAACAAATGTAGGTGTAATGACATACGATTTAGAATTTCATCTAAATATTATCTGTATGGTAGCAATCGAATCGCTCAGCTTCGAGTGGCCCAAAAGTTGACTGTCACCCATAAAAACAATAGGGATTTCGTGGTTTTCTTCCAAATCCAAGATGGTGGATGGCCGCACTGGTAACGTGTGTCTAACCGCAGGTCACTGGAATTAAAATGGCGGCTTACCAAAGCGGAAGTGACGTCTCGTCATCGCGTCGTCTGCAGTACAAACGATGCTTGTCGTGGAAATATAACGTGCTTTAATATTCGGCTGTTTGCTTATGGATTACAAGACAAAGAGAACGTTTTGCGTTCCTATAGGCATAAAAGGTACTAAAATGCGTAAGAAATATGAAAAAGAGATTTAATGTGAAAGTTCCGATGTGATCTAATAGCTATTGTTTTTCTTTGTAGCGTGTAATGCAGTTCAAATAAGGTTATTTTTATTGTTTTTCTGATGCGTAGAGTACCGAATATGCTCCAAGCAAGATACATGTGAAATGACACAATGCAGATGGTACTATAATTATGTATCTTTCCACTCATATCGCCCCATTACTTTGAAAGAAATATATACACTCTACGCATGCGAAATAAAGATACGCTATATTACAGAAGTAGACCTAATGTAGATGGAGTGACGACGTCAAGCTAGCTGTGCAAGTCAATGCGTGAGCTAGGTAATTAATCGTACGAACTTTTTTATAGAAGGGTTAAGACAGCTGCTCCTCCCATATGCCTTGTGTGTGGGAGTTTTCTGTGCATAGGAGTCACTTAAAAGCTGCATTACTCATTATTTATTTATTATTATTTTGTATTTGCATTTATTCTTGTATCTTTTATGACTATAGGAACATAAAACGTAGGATTTTGAAGCGTTTCCAGTGCTCTATGTTAGGAGTAGTTAAACTGCGGTATTGCCAATTGGCCCTGATTGGTATAAATAGGAGTTAATATATCGCGATTTGTATATTTTTGACGTGCTGTGTTATGCCATTTATTTACTCCTATATTTTACGAATATAGTAAAAACAACACATACGGCGATAAACTTATCAGCGAAATCTGGACAAATTCTACAAAGTTTTGTGTCTGCATTGAAAATATTATGAGTTATCTTAAACTAGTGAAGTAAAAGAACGAGAAAGTGAACACCGGAGAGAGCATGAAAAACTAAAAAAAAAAAAAAAAGTTTGATGAAACAAAAAAAACACATTTTTTTTTACCATTAATTGTATCTGTAGCTATAGGGGCTTGATGTGCAGAAAAAATAGGAAATTTTCAACTTTGGATTTTTTCTTACCATTACGGATTCCTGACATTATTTGATGATCAATGAAATAGCAAAAATCTAAATTTTTGTTCAAAACATACATTAAAAACAATTTATTGGTACTACCTCTGACAAAATTTTGTAATAGGCCTAATATTTGTTTCCTCGGACTGAGCCAAAAATGCCTAAAGGCTTTAAGTGGACGCTATTTTTCTCTCGTGTACAAGAGCGCTAATGAGGTATTGTAAGTAGAAAGTTTGTTGTACATTTTTTAACGTAATGTGATCGCTTCTCATTGTCATTTCTTGTTAATTTTTTTTCATTATTGCAATCATATTTCTATAATTAATTCTCATTTTTAAAACATATTTTATTCTGTTGTAAATTCTAAGGAATAATAAAGATGGCGGGCAGAGATTCTCAACACGAACTCCTTTTAACAATGGATACATAGCAAAGCACACACACTTATGTAAATTATGACGCATTTCCATCGTTCTGCTTTCCTTTAGGCGGCCATGTTGGCAGCAACAGGAAATCATACGATCATCACGTACAACCACTAATACGCACCAACAATAGCAATGAACTATATTAACCTCAATCATTTCACCATCCCAAAAATCCTATAAAAAGGGCCCCGACGAGACAATAGACCTCTCTTGTTCTCGTGGAAGCCACGACGACTACAGCAAAGAAGTCTAAAGAAGGAAGCCCTAAGATCGTTATATTTCTTCCAAAAGAAGCAGTCCTTTTCCATACAGCTTTGAGATGACATTAGGAGAACACAATTTCCAACTTCATTTTCTGGGGTATGTTTCAAGGATTTTTTATCATAGTGCTTAAATAGTTTCATTTGCCTGAACGATGCGTGTGCTCTGTTGATTACTTTAGAATTGAATTTATTTCTACAGTGTGTGTCGTAACTTAAATGTTAATTAGTCTTCGAATTGAGAATCTGTGCCTTCTTTAAGGGAAATGTAAAATCTTGTAGTCCATTTTATTTCTAAAGTTAGAATTTAATCAATCCCAAAAGAAACCATTATTTTAGATCTAATTCTTACTTAACTCTCGTTGAACGTCCCTCTCGTATTTACGAATGCTCGAACCTTTATCTGAGTTACGCTCGAGTAGACTTCACTTTTAGCCCCCTAATAACCAAAACTAAAGTCTACATAATTAATGCCCCCACATAAATAGGGAGATATTTCTCTCTAAATTAAACGCATTGTTTTGCGGAAATCGAGACGTTCACAGTAAGAACATTTAATTTTACTAAACCTAAAAGCCGGCCGGGTGGCCGTGCGATCTGCAGCGGTAGGCCAACGGCTCGAAGGTCCCGACAGGGGTATGGGTGTGGATTATAATAATTAAGGGGTGAATGAATCGTGACGGGCCGAAGACTAAAGTTACTAGACTGGCCCATATAAAAATAAGTTTACCAAAGAAATGCATAAGATGTGTTAAGTAGTGAATTGAATTTTTTGAATTTATTTTAAGGCCTTTAGGCAACTATGGCTCAGGCCGTATGGATGATGATGGGATGAATTGGTGGAATGAAGAAAGTGGGAGGAAACGGGAGCACCCCGAGAAAACCCACGCACACGGTGTTTGTCCACCACAAAGCCCACATGGCATGAGCAGGGATCGATCCGACGACTCCCAGCACCAGAGGTGAGCGCTCTACCAACTGAGTGAAGTGAATACTCGTGATGGAGAAAAAACGCCAATAAAAAGTCTTTTGCCTTGTCGAGAAAAACTAATGTTCCGAGTTTTTTTTTCTTCGAAAATTTCCTTTTTTTCCCGGCCTGTACTATCTTAAACATGATTTGTTATTGAAATACTGAAGTAAAGTTACGATATTTTTGTATCCACTGAAACCTAGTAGAAATTAGATTCTCTTGACAGAATGGTATTGGGACAAACGGAATTAACTTACTGCTAACTCAAGATTAACTGTTATTTCAATTCTTCCTTATTGATTAAAATTGGCTACTTTCACAAATGTCTGTGGTATAAATACCTTAAGAGCTCTAGTAACTTAACCATTACCCCCTCGTATCCCAAATTGTACCGTGTAAAACACTATAAAATATTGTATGATTTATCGCACGAAAAATTTCGTACATTCTATTACACGAGAAATCGTACGAGAAATTGTGTCGTCTAAAGTGAACTTTAGAGACAAGCTGCACACGTAACTCCTTAACTATTTTGCACGAATACGAAAATCCTTATTTGCAAAATGTATAGCCAATGTGCTCGATTCCACACCTCCTTTCATGGTTCCTTTGTCCCGATTGAGTTTTGTACACGACATTACATTTAGTACACGTTTGGTTTCGATATAAGTTCGACATCTTCTGCATTACAGCCTCGCCACAATACAACATTTCATTCGTCTATCAGCGGACAATCAGCTTTCGTACGTCATTTCCATTTTGGGACCCACCTTCCACCCCTGTCTCTATGCATTCTTTGCACAAAATGGGTTGTGCACTTCCAAGGGCGTGCAGCACGAGCAGTTGTTCGCTCTTCCCATTTTGGGACAGGCAGTCCCTAGAGATTCTCGGATTGCCGGTGTTCCGACAGTCCGAGAAGCTCCTTTGTTCCCTCAGTTTTGACCTCGGGTGGTGCGGGACGGACTTTGGACCAGGCGTCCAGAATGTTCTCCTGGTCTTTATTCCTAATTTTGGAATTTTTTTTCTTGGGGGGGGATAACTGGTATACTATATGGTCGGTCCCATAAACATCAGTGCCTGGTCATGTTTACACGTTATTCTCTGGAACATATACAAATATTCTTGATTTTCATTTTAGCAAAGGTATTCTTATTCTTTCGTTATGCTTTCCTCTTGTTTTTCCTTCACAAATGTGTCATCTGTCTGGATACTTTCCGTTGCGAACTACAGAAGTGTTGGATCCCACCTAGTGAACAACTATGTAATTACGCTCGGACTATGAGGAAATTCATGCAAAACAAATATAAAAAATCCACACACACTTTTCTTCTGAAGCGATATGGCAGATGGATGTCATAAATGTCCACGTTTAACAGCAGTACATCATTACAGGTAACACACATTGATTGTACCTAGGTAGACTACGCGTGAGACACATTGGTAGTTTGCGTTCCTGACAATAAAGTTTAGTTTTCCTAAAGAGTTCCATGCCATTTTTCCGAACGGCCGTAGCTCAGTTGATAGAGCATTGGGAAGATTCTGGGAACGATGGCAATGGCCGCCTGTCTTGACAATTGAAAATATTTTTATAAAGTTTTTCATTGTATGAATATCCCACACAACAGAAAAGTATTTTCCAAATATTTCCAAGATATATCATTAAAAACCGATTCTATGTCCATATAGAAAATACTTCTTGAAAATTTTCAAAATAAATTCAATTGTATTGTAATATACTAATATTAAGAAAACATTTACTTAAAAATAGGAAAATATTTCTTTAAAAATTCCGAAAATTTGTTTCAATCGCATACATTACGTATCTAATATATTCGTCAAATATATTTTAAGAATATTTTTAAAGCACTTTACTAATATTTCCTACGTATTTTAAAGAACATTTTTAAATAACGTAGAAAAATAATTTAGAATATCAATGAAAAATATAAATAGTAAGTTGCAAATATTACAGAAAGATTTTTGTTAGCAAATATGCTATCTGTCTACGTGGAACCATGTTCATTAAGCATTGTTATTTAGTTTCGTTGAATAGATGTTTAAACGGTTGTATATTAAAGCAATAAACGTTGACATGGTAAACCAACATTCAAGGAAATGTTTTAAGGATCAAGTACGTCAGGAAGTAGTTATTTTTAATTAAATCAACATATAAAGGTCAAATCCTGTATGTATATGTGTGTATATATAAACCAGTATGAGATAAAATTCACCTCCTTGTTAACGAAAAACTTTTTATCTGAAGCAGATCTCAGAGAAATATTTTTATCTTCTGAGAGGAGACTTTTACAATTGAAATTTCATTCTTATCTACGTGTAACACACCACGAAAGTGAAGCAACAGTAAATTAAACTTGAAATGAGCGATTAAAGGACCTAGCAGGGTAAGATGGTGAAAAGTGCCTGGGAAGGAATCGTGATAAAAAGAGTACTCCCATATTCAGCATAAAAAATGATGGCTTCCCACCAAATTTCAGCTCAAAAATTCTAACCTAACCTCATAATAAATTAAACTTTTTTTAGTAGTTTTGCGATATCTCGGTCGGATTTGCACCTATGATGGCCTGTTTTTTAAAAATTGAAGATTTTTTCAAGCTCCACAAGATGGTAATTTTTTCAGATCTTTTGGCACAAAATTAATTTTTTTTAGAGGTTAAAAGTAGTGGGAGTCGGTTTTGTGGCAGCCCTTTCCACCAAAATTTGATCACCTGTGCCCCATTAATCTTAATTTTGATACGTTCCCAGGGCCTTATTGGCCCCGGAAGTCACCTCGGGGTTATGCCCCACCCCTAGCCTTGCTTTACACCTCACCCCCGTTTTCAGAACATCGTGAGAAAATTTTTTGGTTGCATCGCCATAATATTTCAATTAAAAAAAAGTACATACGATATGACTCAACAATCTTTGACAACAAGAAAAAAGCAATGAAATATCACTGGTTAAGTAAAAGATATGTAAAAATCCAACTTGATTACAAATAGAATATTGACGGAATTAACCATATCTCGAATATAAACGATATTCGGCAGATCTGAAGTGCGAGAATGGAAGAATACTTGTGCCAAGGCGTCCCATAATGGGGCTTGAACCAATGTATTGCCTTTGAGAAATCTTATATGGAAACTAGTGTGTAATATCTAAAATAACGATAGTCTAATATTGAAGAAAAGCAAACAATCACGACATACAATATGTAATGAATTGCATGTTTAAATATAGTTAAAATTATTTATGATATAATGTCAAGAAAAGTGACATTTTTAAAGAAACATATCTTCAAACTTGGTTGTCTGCATTAGGAAATATAATTCAAAGACTCTCATTAAGGATAGACAAGCAAACAAACAAACAAAAAAAATCTTGATTTTTTTTTTGGCTGGCGAGAGGAAAACGTCTTCTCTGAGTTCCGATTTGTCTTAAACTAAAATGATAATATTGGTTGGGGTGGAAGACAGGAAGGAGAGAAGAGAAAGAGAGAAAAAAAAGAGAGAGAGCATGTAATGCAAGCCAATGTTGTTGTGGTTACGCGAAACAGCTGTTAATATAGTCTTGTGGCTATGTAATCTGAACACAAGGAACACACTTCCGCTTTGGGATGAGAAGAAAACACATTTTTGGCGGCTGTGTGAAGAGGGGAGAAGACACATACACGTGGGAACCTTTTAAGAGATGTGTAGAGACTGCCGTAAATTAAAAGAAACAAAGAATGGAAATGTGATTTTTTTTGCTACACATGGAAGGTTTGGAATGATGTCATAGCTTCCTCTTGGAGTTCATGGGACAGCAATTGCTAGTGTCTACGAACCATAACAACATATTTGTCACGTGTCTATTTTCCGGCAGTTAATGATCATCTGTGACAACATATTTGATTGGTAAAAGTTTGTACCGGACGGAGGTTCAGAAGTTCACTTACAAAAGATGAGAGATTCCCGTGAGAGAATGACGCAATTAGAATATCTTAGAATAACCCCTGACATTTTCCCATGGTATATTCGAGGGCTGTGGGGCGGAAACGTGGCAGGACAAACTTATATATAGGGCTGGCTGTTGAACATATTCGAGTATCAATTGATAGTTGAATTTCCTTGTTGACGGTGCATCATTATCACGGGTGTTTTTGAGATAAAGAGAAGATACAACAGGCAAGGTAAGTTCATTAGAATTTTTTTGTAAGATCATATATATTTCTTTTGTGTACAGAGAGAAATAATATTAATTTTTTATATTGCAAAGTAATTGAACTTTACTGTGCTCTTACAATTTTATCGAGAATTTTTTGACGAAGCATTGGAAAGATACTGATTGGTTTTGAACCCAGCAACCCAGCAACTTTTTCTTCAGTCGCACCGGATAAATACCAGAATGATACTTTGAAACTTGTCCCCTAATCGTTGATTTTTAGTTATATCAGGCAAATATGAGAATGGTATCTTGAACTTGATCCATGACCGACTTTCTTAAAAAATGTTGTAGCAATCAAAGTCTGAGACGTCTTAAAACCATAAATAAAATAAAATTTTGTATATTTATTGTTTGACTATTACGAGATATGTATATGTTGTGAACAAACAAACTCAGAATGCAGTCTTTGCGAAAATAAATTGTCGTAGCTTAGTTACAGAAATGAAATAGTAAAATACGAGCTGTAATTACTTTGTAAGGAGTTGTGGGGGCGACCGTAGCTCTGTTGCTTTGGTAGTTGACGAAAACAACTGCATTGGCTGGACATTTAGAGTACGATTTTCTGGTTTTCTTAGCCATGTAAAGCTAATAACAGCAATGCTAATACATATAGTATATGGATTCGAGCAGCTCCAGCTCAGTTGCTTTGTTTTCGAAAGCTTTTTTCGGAATGAATGTAATGACTAATGAGATTTATTTAATTTATACATAACAAATAATATAGCGATGGTTATGTTATACAAATCCAAACGGCTGCAGTTCAGTTTGAAATATATAGAGTTGTCATGGAAGAGGTTCCATGTTGTTGATGCTTTTTGTTGTACATTCAAAACAAAAGATATAATCACATTGGCCCATGAGAAACAAACTTGATCATGGCGTCGTGCGTAGAACGCCCGCTTTACTTTAGGGATCTTGAGATGAAGACCACATACTAGATTCTGATTTAACATTATATTGCATTCAAGGTTGACCTGAGCCTAAGTTGCCTAAAGGATAGAAAAAAACTTTATTTTTATATGGCCCAATCTAGTAACTTTGGACTTCGGCCCATCACGATTCGCCTTTAGCTGTTAAGTGTTAAAATCCACACCCAGGCCCCCCGGCCGAGACTCGAACCCGGGACCATCGAGCCGATGGGCTACCGTCGCAGACCACTTGGTCACCCGGTCGGCGTTGCCTAAAGGACATAAATACAAACTGCATTGCATACAAACTTTTGCTAAACAGTTCCGTGATAGACCGAAACAATGAATTGTATATTAAGACGGTACTAATCAGGGATGGACGCAGAGTGGCCCTGGCGCCCCATCCCTTCCCTTTTTTTCTTTTGGCCATAATATTAAAGAGGAAATTGTCAAGTATTCAGAGTAACTCTCTATAACACGCAGCTCATTGGAAAGTAGATATAAAACCATATTTTTATGTTTGCAAGCAAAACTGGCCAGGGGTGGTTGATGCATTCAGGGTGCCCTTTTAAAACTCGGCTTGTATATGTATAGAAAGCAAATATCCTT
>JAGDQP010002018.1:0-32472 GCA_022664845.1 Lepisma saccharinum | reverse complement strand
TAAGCAAAAGACGTCGTACCAAAACACGCGATATCTTTAGTTAATCATCATGTCGTTCCTTACACCCGGCAGTAAAGAGTGCTGTACCAATGAATTTGATTTGGTATCTGTACCCATGACACAAACAGCCATTGAATCCTCCCGCATGGTCGAGTATCGGCCTATTTCCACATTAACATCAGAAGGACCTATTGAATTTGTTATTCCCGGAGACACTGCAGAGTGTATTCATCCGGCATACCTCTACCTTTACGTTAAATGTAGAATTCTCCGTGGTGATGGTACCAATCTTCATGTAGCAGCGGCAGGACCTTCACCCGTTGCAGCCGATATTGTCGGACCCGTTAATAATTTCCTCCATTCGCTATTCAGTCAAGTAGATATTGCCTTAAATGACAAGTTGATTTCATCTTCTAATGGTACATACCCTTATCGTGCATATATCGAAACCATTCTCAATTATTCCGAGGATGCTACATCCACACATTTAACCAGTGCATTATGGTATAAGGATACTGCCGGTCAATTCAATACTTTAGGCAATGCAAACACCGGATTTCAAAAACGTGCTTCTTATGTTGGTGGCAGTGCTCCCTTTGAAATGTTTGGACGCCTGCATAGAGATATTGCAGGGGTCGACCGTATTCTCCCTAATAAGGTTACTCTTCGCGTAAAATTGTATCGTAGCAAAGATACGTTCTGTCTTATGGCAGGGCAAAATGAAAATTTTAAGGTTGAGTTAAAGGATGTTACACTATATGCCCGTCGTATGGATATATCAGCTGATTTGGCTCTTCAGCTAAATAGCTACATGCTTAAAGATACTGCAAAATTACCATTAACGCGAGTTGAAACTCGTGTACATACCATTCCTCAAAATGTATCAACATACAATCTGGATAATTTATTCCTGGGTAATGTGCCTTAAGGCCTTGTCATTGGATTTGTCTCAAATACTGCATTCAATGGTCGATATGATCTCAATCCCTTCCATTTCGAACACTTTGATTTAAATCATCTTCAGGTTCAAGTTGGTTCTAAATTTTATCCACCCACTCCCTTAACTCCAAAGTTTGCAGCCCGTTTGTACCTTCAAAGTTATTACACCTTGTTTTCTGGCACTGGTATTTTCCATCAAAATGCTGGGCATACCATTACCTATGATGATTATCCTCAAGGGTATACATTATATGCTTTTATTCTGTCTCCTGCCAATACGCTTGATGATAGTACTTGGGATGTTGTTAAAGATTCTCCTGTAAATTTGAAAATTGGATTTGCAAATCGACTTCAACATTCAATCGCCTGTATTGTCTACGCACAATTCGATTCCCTGATCCAGATCGATAAAGATCGCAACATTTATACTGATAACGCTATTTAAAATCATACCTTTGCCAAATACCTCAAATCTATGACATCTATATAAGGTAGCAATAACATTGTATTTACCTCAGTCATTCGTGGGACGTCATGAAAAGAAGTATTGTGCAGTTGTCCTTTGACCAGGGAGATGGCGAGACGCAGGATCTTGTGGTTAAAGAGCTTGCCATTGTGGATCCCGATCAAAATACGTCGCAGTCGTGGATCTTCAAACCCCCATTTCCATTTACGGAGTTACCGATAGCCTTGAAGTATACCAACGATTACACCTCTACGCATACCATTGGACTTCACTGGGATGATGGTGATTTGGCCTATAGTGATCTTAAAACAATACTAATGATTTATACTCAGGCCAGTTCAGTGTTGTGTACCTACGGAGAAACACGCCAACATTTTCTCCAACGCCTTCTTGGACGGCCTGTAATTAACATAGATCTCCAGTGTCCTAAATATATAGATTTATGTTTACCTGTATCTTCGTGTGTACATCCACGACATCAGTTTGAAAAGTATCGATGTGCAGTGCGGGAAGCTAAAGCGTATGGACAATACCTAAAATACTTGGACTTATCTCGTTATATCCTTCCCAAGCGTTATCCTACGTATATTCCAACACCGATTATCGACTCAGATGTGGACTCATAACATCATCGAGACTATTCTTTATGATTGCCTAAGTTCAACGGTATTCAGTTGTGTGTATGCCATAGATACTCTTCCTGTGCAAGTAAAACACCCAGCCGCATTAATAATAAATTTAAGTCCTTCCAATAGTGGCGGCAGTCATTGGGTGTGCGTATATATTAATGAAAAAAGAATCGGCGATTAATTCGATAGTCTGGGAAATTCACCTCCTAGACCCATTGTGAAATTCTTACAAAGAAACTGTAAATATTATTATGTAAATAGTGTCCAATACCAGCATGACCAGTCTGTCTTATGCGGACTGTTTTGTATTGTGTACATTTACTTTAAAGTTCGTAATCAAAATGTATTGAATAAATTTCATAAAACCAACTTAAAACAAAATGATCATCTGGTACTCAACTATGTGAGAAAAATCAAAGCAAAAAATAAAAAATGTAAATAACTTTTTTTATGTACCATGTAGTAGAGTAGTTTATTTGTAATAAAAACCTTTTACCTCATTTCATTTCATGAAATAAAAAGCAAACACCATATCCTTGTAGTATAGATTTATTATCATGTAAGTACAATTTTACAAATGAATTGTGGATATTCCATCCATCACTTTTGATGCTTGTATCTTTAACCAAAATTGTAGTTGCATACAATTTCGCAGTGCGCATGCATACTCGTGCACTGGCTGGTGGTAATTACAACATGAAGTATTGAGTTTGAAACTTAATGCGCGTAAGGCAGGACATCCCTGATCTTCAACATTCACAATGTTTTCCATGTGGAATAGTTTCCGTAGTAATGTAATATTTTTACTACCTTTGCAATAAAAGACAGAACCCATTTCACAACATTGTGAAACAATATGGCGGATGTGGGATACAGTATATCCATTCGTAGTGTCCCATTGTAACCCGTGCAAATTGCGAGTTAACCATTCGACTTGTCTCTGATATCCAACCGGTAAATCATAACTTTCACAAGGTAATTTTACCATACAATGAAATAATAGAGTTGCATCACATGCAACTAGACAAAATTCACGCATAATGTATTCATTCGCCGAAATTTTGAATCCCTGAAAATCAAGAATGTACTGCCTTGTGCTTAGTAAACCAGAACCAATAGGATTTTGTTGCTCAAGAATCAACGGTATTAACTGAGCAATACACTCTGGGTCTTTTATGAACTGATGACAAACTTTAAACAGTGTGTTTTTCCCAATATGAAAATGACCCTGTTGCTGAAAATGTTCATAATAGTCTTGAAAAATCTCAGGGTGGTTAATATGAGTTTCGACATGTTGTGCGATTACTGTTCCGGTGTTCCATACATACATACATTCATGCACACTATGTAAATTACATTCACTGCATTGAATTGGATTTTCTTTTAAATATGCACTCACAGTTTTCAAAATACACTTGTCCACTATATATTCGCCCTTACAATTCAAACACTGAGCCATAATTCACTACACCACAGGGTCTTCACGGGGAGCACGGTCCTTGGCACGGAGTAATGTCACCATTTCCCAGGGACACGTTCTCAGTATGTGACGTATGCCCCAGTCAAAGTTTTCCTTCAGTGCAACTCCTGCTGGATGTTTCTCCAAATACAAGTGAAACAGTGTTTGTATAGTCCCTGGATCTTTCAATAACAATTTCGTACGTTCTTCATTCATTCTATTTATCTCGTAAGCTGAGGTATTTGGAAATGTATAGCCTCCACGATGTTCAAAGCAGATATGATTGCATGGAGTAGTACAGTTATTAAAGCACCCTTCACAGAGCATGGCATGGTCGGGAAACCAGTCCTCAATGATCGAGTATATGCAGGCTTCGTCCACCCAGCGCGGAGAGCATTTGCAGGGCTCCTCTGTGGGCGGAGTAATAACAACTTCAGTAGCACTTGCCTTCGACATAGTTACGTGTAGACTGACGACCCCTATAAGCAACATATATGCGTTATCAGCCTACGCGCAGACCGGAAGAGTCGGGCGTGGCCGCTGTTTCCCACGGTCGGTCCCTTCAGGACCGGAAGCTCCATATGGTAGGGGTCACCAAAGGTCGTGAGAAACGTCAAAATTAAGATTAATGGGGCACACGTGTTCAAATTTTGGTGGAAAGGGCTGCCACAAAACCGACTCCCACTACTGTTAAATAATTTGAGAATTGAATTTTAAAAAACTAAGACAACAGTTGGCTCGAAAAAAATATATATGTTATGTATGTTTAGTGTTTTTTTTTTAGATTTTCTAGTGGTAGAACATGACCTAAAAAATAAAAAACAGTATTTTGTCGCTTTTAAGGCTTTTACATTCGTTTCTTTAGCTCACAACAGTGCTCGAAGTGTTATCACTTCAATACCATTTTGGATTTGGCGTACCCCCTACCTTTTTATTCACGGAAGTCCATTGCCTTTACTTTCAATAGGCAATCGCCGCCACTAGTTGCAAGCGTACTCTTACCTTTCTAGCTCACTTTTGCGAGGGTGCCATTACCTTTTCTAACCCACTTCGAGCCCTAGCTCACAATGGTTCGTGGTGTCCTCGAATCTTGCAACGTTAATTTAACTCATTTCCCGAGGTCATACAGTGATGAAATTTTGCACAGCGACCTAAGTCGGGTGACAATACAACATTCCATTGTTACTTTCATATATTTCTGCAGATGAATATATTTTAAAATCATTTTTTAAAATTTTTTATTACAGACTTCTTTATCCTAAAATAAATAATAGCCTGCACCGGGGCTGGATTTGGCTGGTTGCAGAACACTTTGGTATTTGGGTCACAAAATATTAGCTTGAGAAAAAGTATGACAACCGTAATAACCCGAAAAAAAAGTAATAAAAAAGGACTTTTTCAACGGTGCAAATTAACCAGGAAAACGTCATCAGTTAAGCACAGAGATTGAACATAAGACACGTGACCGGGCTTCTTACGTAACACGTGCACTGTAAATACAAGTTTGAAAGCGCCGTTTGCCAGGTCGCCTTTGTGAATGACAGGTCAAGACGTCGGCTTCTTGAGTGCAAGGTCTCGGGTTTGTATCCCGCCCGAGACAACACTTTTCATATTAATTATTTAATAATTGCTAGGATGTGTATAAATAAGTGATTGCTACTGAAAGCTAGCAAGGGGAGCATGGTTCGTCCGAAAGGAGCTGCCGCCGCTAGGGGAAGCAGCTTCCGGTTAGCGGTGGGCATATGCAAAAGTGTTGTTAACATTTTATTCCATCTGTCAATTTTCCATTTGGTCCACAAAAATATCATTTTTTCTTTATCCTATCCCAATCCCTGTGCTGTTCATTTGCATGGTCGAGACAGTATAAAAAACTTTTTTAAAGACATCCTTTTCTAAAACAATTCTTATTAAAAAGTAACACAAAATATTTTTTGTTACCTTTTAGTACGAATTGTTTAAGAAAAGCATGCCTTTACAAAGTTTTTATTACGACTGTCTCGACCGTGCAAATAAACAGCACAGGGATTGGGATAAGAGAAAGATAAAATGAATTTTATGTGTACCAAAATTGAAAATTGACAGGTGGAATGGAATGTTAACATTTCTGCGTATGCCCACCGCTAACCGGAAGCTGCGTCCCCTAGCGGCTCCGCCTCCTAGCTCTCTTCGGACGCAGTGCCCCTCTTGCACACCTGTCTCGGTGTGTAGCCAGATGCATCCTAGTAATTATTAAATAATAAATATGAACATATAAAAATATACTTTGAAAGAAAAAGTGTTGTCCCGGGCGGGATACGAACCCGAGACCTTTCACTCAAGAAGCCGACGTCTTGACCAATCGTTCATGAAGTCGACCTGGAAAACGGCAATTTCGAACTTGTACGTATTTACAGTGTACGTGTTATGTAAGAAGCCCGGTCACGTGTTTTATTTCCAATCTCTATGCTCAACTGGTGACGATTTTCCTGGTTAATTTGCACCGTTGAAAAGTACTTTTTATTATTTTTTTTTCGGGTTATTTCAGTGTTCATACTTTTTCTCAAGCTAATATTTTGTGGCCCAAATCCTAGTGTTTTGCAACCAGCCAAACCCAGCCCCGGTGCAGGCTATTATTTATTTTAGGATAAAGAAGTCTGAAATAAAAGAAATATTAAAATATATACATATATAGAAATATATGAAAGTAACAATGACATGTTGTATTGTCACCCGACTTACGTCGCAGAGCAAAATTTTATCATTGTATGACGTCAGGAAATGAGTTAACGTTGCAAGATTTGAGGACACCACGTACGATTGTGAGCTAAAGAAACGAATGTAAAACGGCTTAAAAGCAACAAAAATGCTGTCTTTTATTTTTTAGGTTATGTTCTACCCTAGACCATAATGGTTCTACCACTTAAAACAATCTGAAAAATTCATACTTATAGAACCACTAAACATACATAACATATATTCTTTTTCGAGTCAACTGTTGTCTTAGTTTTCTAAATTTAATTTCAAACTTCTTAACCTCTCTAAAAAAAAAATAATTTTGCGCCAACAAATCTAAAAAACATACCATCTTGTATAGCTTGAAAAATCTTCATTTTTTTTTTTTTAAAAAAAAGGTCATCGTACGTGCAAATCCGACCGAGATATCGCTAAACTAAAATATAAATATATTATGAGGTTAGGTTAGCATCTTTTGAGCTGAAATTTGGTGGAGAGCCATAATTTTTGATGCTGAATATGGTATTATTATTTTTATCACGATTCCTTCCAGGGCACTTTTCACTATCTAACCCTGCTAGACCCTTTGCCCTTTTTACAACCAAGTTTTCTTTGAATATTTTTTTTTCTGATGATCTGCAGCTGACTTTGAACTCCATTAGTTGTAACTTCAATACGGATGTCAGCATCTGAAACGCAAACGTGTGAAATGTGTTACACAGCGTATGTAAGCGTGGACTAGTCAATAATATATCGGATCTCTAAGCTGGGGGACCCGGGTTCAATCCTACTAAAAGCCAGAAAATTCTTGCCTATCGAAGCGCGCAGGTTGATCGAAAAGGAAACAATCATATTTGCAACAACAAAGGATTTGGTATAATAAACTATTCTGCATCTGAGTCCGTCTCATAACATCTCGTGGTCGCTGGAACAGTTCTCCGGGCTGTTACATCATTGTAAAACCTACATAAGGAAGGTCAATGTGCTTAATAACGCTTTTCATGTCTTCTTCGGATTTATTGGGAGCACTTCTGAATGTTGTCTCTGTTGGAAGAGTGATTCGTATGTTCTTGTTCTTTATAAGGTTGAAGGTGTATTAGAACACCGTGAAAGAAGTTTCGTGCAATGACTTGTCTGGATGTGCAGTAGTTGAACGATCTTGTCTATTAGGAACGGTGTCCACCTGGTTCCGGTAGAAATCCTTGTTAGATTAAATATTTGCTCTGTCAAGAACGACATTGCCCTGGAAGTCAATAATACTATATGTACTGTACTACCAACACATATTTCACTTACAGTCAGAGCCACTGACATATTCTTTCCAACATAGTTAACAAATGCAGCACCTTGCAATCTTCTTTACGCAAACTTCTTATGTTGATATTCTGACGGATTCCTACACCTGTTCTTGTTTCTTTTTCGGATATCATCACTGTCATTACTTGTATCAGCCTATTTTTACTTGTGAAGTATAAAGAAGTTTTATACTGGGCGTTGTAAATGTCATTTTTTACAAGCCGGGTCATTCCAGCTGAAATTCCTCCAGGTCGACCGTCTCAGATTAGAATTATTATTTCCCTCGAGTACTGTGGGTCAAGTGAAAAAGAAATGTAAAAATATCACTTTTGTACTCCTTTCCGTTCCAGAGATATATGATGTCAAAGAAAGGTCGAAAATCGTTATATCTTCAATTCGCGATTGTTGTTTAAAATCGCAGAGTTCAATAAACAAATGTACAATTTCTGTTCCAAATGACGTTAAATTTTGGTAGGATTACCTAGAAGACATACATTTTCTTCCTACAATTTCAGAAGATGTATTCTATGGCCAGGTTTGATTACAGGGTTTGTTAAATATACGAAAAATTAAAAAAAAGATTGTATTGCTTGTTGATGAAACATTAATTAGTTTAACAATGTTGGCAATTAATGATAATAACAATATTTGACCTGTTACATAACACTATAGTAACGGTTCAGTGAGAAAAATTTCAACGTCCTTCCTTTATTCCTTCCTTATTTAAAAAATATATTTTTAAAATATTTGAAAATTTTGTGCATAATAATTCATAGTAGAACAATAATTAGTTTAGTGGCGTTGATAAACAATACAAGTACAAAAATATTGTTCCTATGCCATGAGATAAGTGTAGAGAGAGATTCATTGCTTGAAGCTTCAAAAAATTGTGGATTTTCTGATATTGAAAACCTGATGAAAATATACAAGCTGATCCAACGAAAAGTTTCCACACCCATATTTCGTTCTTTAGTGGTTTGTTTGAAAAATTCCCAAACACGTCAACTTCAGTTTTGGCGGGGACGAATTACTGTGACAAATTTAACCCTGCATCCCCATTGTCTGCGGTCTAGCGGCAAAACATTCGATTATCTTAAATGGCAACATGGGTCAAGTGACACATGATTTGAAAGCTCCTTTGATTCCATTTGTAAAAATGTCATTATTTTTTTTTTAATTTCACCCAATACTTTGGAAAAAATCGCGTTTGAAATATATCTTAATTCTACATTGGAAATTCTCAAACGATGTAATATTTTGACCTATTAAACGTTAACTACCCATTGTAAAGGTGAAGACACATAAGCAAGCTTCATTGTTATCAACATGGAGCGTATAGCTCCACTAGCTCCGATCTAGTGGCAAAAACCTTCATTTTCCATAAATGGCAACATGGGTCAACTGATACATCACTTGAAAGCTCCTATAATTTTATTTACAAAAATACTATTTCTTTGGAAATTCAATAAATAAATTTGGTTGTTGTCAAGTTCTGCATGAACTATCACATTCTACAAATTTCATACTAATTCGTGACGTTTTAAGTTACCGAATTACACGCTCAAGGTTACCTCCACAAACTACAGAACGCAAAACTCAATAACACGCTTATTATTTACGAAATATGGGTGTGGAAACTTTTTGTTGGTCCACCTTGTATATTTTCATCAGGTTTTGGATATCAGAAAATCCACATTTTTTTTTAAGCTTCTAGCAATGAATTTCTACACTTATCTCATGGCATAGGAACAATATTTTTGTACTTTTATTGTTTATCAACGCCACTTAATGAATTGTTGTCCTACTATGCAGACAATTTTAAGATATATTAAATTTAAAAATAAAGAAGGAATATTAGAACAATGCTGAAACTGTTCTCACTGAACCTCTACTATACTCTCATGTAACAGGTCAAATTTTATTACTGTATTTATACGTATCGAGTTGATCGACAGAGACACATGACGGCATGCAGAGGGTTAGTAATAGCTCACTTCTTGTTATGAATGACAAGTATTTTTGTTACATAAATCACAGACACATTGTCGAGAAAGCTAAGCTTGGGATCGTCGGTTCGATCCCTGCTCATGCCATGTGGGTTTTGTGGTGGACAAACATAGTGTGTGTGAATTTTCCTAGACTTATCCAGTTTCCTCTTTCTTCGCTCTACCAGTTTAGCCATCATCATCGAGCCTTCCTGAGCCAAAGTTGCCTAAAGGGCTTAAAATTCCATTCAAATCCAATTCGAGGCTGCTCGGGTTAGAAAAAGTCAAGTTAGATTTTTCTTTATACACAATGCATACACAACGTTTAATAATAACACCATCTGCTTGGCCTGAAGCGCTAAATAATCCGACGTCCTTTCGTTCTTATTTCACACTTCCATGACTCGAAACTTTGTTATATTTTGCGTTTCAGCACTTCCACACAATTTGGAAATTTTACACACTTCCTGTAAATTTCACATTTTCGGGATCCCAAATGTAATGTTAACCCCTCTCGCTTCCTGTATGCGTGGTCCTTGGTTCAAACACTGGTTGAGTTAAACTGAAAGGAATCCACTCCAGGCAAATGTTATAGATCTCATTCTTAGAAGTTTACAAGCTCACTTAGGGTCTGCTCCATTGTAACCCTCTTACTCTTATTTTCAATCTCATTTCATAATTTTCTCTCTCTTCTCTCACAAATGGTGTGCTGAATGGCCTTTTTTTAAAATCATAAGAGATAAGGCAATTAATGTCTAAAAATCTATTCTAAATGTCAGTGCGTGATGCGTGGAATCGCTCTATGCTTTTTAGGATTCATTTGACTTGACTAAGAGGCGAGACATGGCACCCACAGCAGTGGCGGCTCGTGACACAAATAATAGGTTAAGTACTACCAAAACGTTCACCCATCAACACGTTCCCACTACTCTTCTTCGTTAACATTTATTCTGGAATTTCTGGACTTAGTCAGGATACTGACAATGCCACTATCCGGTCTTAGATGATGTTGACTGACTTTCTGACCCAATTAATACTTATTTAGTTAATACAAATCAAAATAAGTGAAGTTGATCTTCACTAACTTCACCTGATGAGCCGCGGCTGATTCAGTTTCAAAAAGGAAAAGCTGCCTAATGTATACTCTTGTTTCCATCTCCTTATTTCAAATGCGAGATATTCATTTTCTATTGATTAAAAAAGGAAGTAACAGGTACAGGTTCTATGAAAATAAAAAGTGTCTTCACTCTGTGGAGAACCGAAGTCTAGAAAAGTGAATACAAGCTCTATTCTATAGAGCTCTAAACCAAAAATATATTACACTAAATATATTTTGCAGAATACATGCGGGTTCAGGTAATAAATATTTGGAATACTATAATTTAAAATAGAAAGATCTTTTAAATAGATGAAAAGGCATCATACGATGTTCTACTCGCCTAAAGTTCGGCTAAAATCCTCCAGTTGTTCATTAGTTATTTTTCTTCTGAAGGAAAATGGAAAACCTAGCATCCAGTATAAAATAACACTTAAAAATAATTAAACGGGACAGAAAAAAACAATACATTTCTGACAAATTCAGAATTAGGTGGGTTGCAATATTCAATACATCTGTATGATATCAAATATGAGTAATTCTTTTTTAGTTTACATTATACAGGTAGCTATAGGCTAAACTCGTCACATGTCGGAGAAATGGCGTCCCTCGGTAAGCACATAGCGGGAAGGGTGTTACTATACTGCTATTCTAACTATAAGGCTTACGGAAGTTGCAAGTTCATCGCCGCAGTCAGTAACAATCGTTCGTCATATCCTATCCTGGGCATCAAGTCAGTTTCCATCACGAATATCTAACTCGCGAAGATCCTTTCTAATATCATCAACTCAACGATGTCTCGGCCTTCCCAACGGTCTATTCCGGCTTACCAGCCACGACAAACTATAATAATAGTTTTCCCTTATCCGAGCTATATGACTTGCCCACTTTAGCCATCGTGATTTCATTATTCTTATAATGTCGGGTGAATCATACTGTTTGTGGTGTTCTTCATTATGTAGTCTCCTTCATTCTTCAGGTGTCTCGTCCCGTATTTTTCTTAAAACTCTACTGAGATTCGCCAAATTAAACAAGTCGTCCCGCAGTGTGACCGGCAGCAAAGCTCGAACTTGCGTGCCTTCCCACTGCCGATCGAAGCTCCGTGAAAATATGAGTTATGAATACATGCGCCTGCGGAAAGTAATGCACATTTGCAGACTTGGGGAAGTAAAGTAACGCGTTACTTTTTCAGTAACGAGTTACTGTAACGCGTTACTTTTTCAGTAACGAGTTACTGTAACGCGTTACAATATTTTGAAAGTAACTGTAACGGGTAAAAAGTTACTTTTTCCCCAAGTAACGACGTTACTTTTTCATCTGTTGTTTGCAAAGAAACAAACACAATTCCTTGTCAAGAAAGAAATATTTCTTAGAATTTTTCTAGAGTTTTCAAAGTCTAAGGTTTAATGTCTTTGTAGGTATGCATGTGTTGGGTGTGCATGTAATCAGGGTCAACAAAATTGGTATTTCCACCAGTTTTCTTCCCACAGTACCAATACAAAAGATGCAAGAACCAGTGCCAAAGTAACGCGTTACTTTTGAAAGCGAGTAAAGTAACTGGTAATGCGTTACTTTTTGACAGTGGGTAAAGTACCTTGTAACGCGTTACATTTGAAAAGTAACGTGCCCAACACTGCACATTTGTGAAGATCTTGTGATAAATAAAAGTAGCTCATCCGTAAGATGATTACAAAAGTCCCATTGCCTCAAATGTTCAATAACCTATTAGTCTTTTTGTTTGATGTGTTACGATCTGCCCTCCAGAGGTTCAATAGAAGAAGATAACTGCAGAGTTGCATTGTAATTTAAATTTGTAAAACTGGAAACGAAATTCATATTTAGTGTTCCAAATATGTCAACTACATAAATTCTCACCATTTTACATGCATATGAAGATATAGCTTTTACTTTAGAATTTCGAAGAAATTGGAAGCTTTAATTAAAGTTTCAGCTTTTATACATATTAGATTTCAATCAATGGTTTATTTAGTGAGTAAGTGAGACAAAATTCCTAGATTCCTTCAATATCAATGTTACTAGCTTGGAGAATTTTCCTCAATTAAATAAAACTCTATCGTAGATAAATTTCTCTTAGGACTATTAGCTGAAGTACCTAAAATTCAGGTATTAGGTACTGCAACTGAAATGTACCTAGTTACATGCCTTAGGTGCATGTTTTGTACCAAGGTACTACCCAACACTGCAAATGAGTATTCAAATGGTTTTATCAAAGGATGGAAAATTAAGAACTGAAAATTTGTCTTTAACTGAGAAGAGTCTTTTCATAATTTTTTGTCAGGCCTACAGCGATAGGTCCCTCGAAGCAAGTTTTGTATGACGTGTTGAACTTGAAATATATAATGGATTAAGCGATAAAATCTTCAAAATAGATTTTTTCTCTAGGAAATATCCGTATACATATATTATGCTCAGGCATGAATTTATAAATAGGCCCGGACCCAGAGTGTAATTACTAGAGAACGGATTTTTATGAAGAAAATTTTAGGAAAATATGAAATTGAAGATACCAAAATATGAAACTTTCTTTCTTTTTCTTTTTTTTTACAAATTTCAACTAAAATAAACTGATTTAGTCACAGATTTTCCTTCGTATACAATGTACAGTCACATTTTGTAAAATGATCTCTTGACGTGCACATCTAGTTGCAAAAATAAATAAATAAAATTTTCAAAGACATTCAGCACTTTAGAAAGTTTACTAAAATTACTAAAATTGTTACACAACTAATTAAATGATTTTATTACCATGCTTCAATAACAATCAAATCTTGTAATCAAATTCTCAATCTTCCCGTTAACATATTGAGTTCACATTTTGCAGATGTATGTAGTTCCAATGACAGTACATTTATTTGAGCGAAATGTCCATAAATTAGTCACCTTGAATCCAATATGGTCTCCCGAAAGTAATTCCAATCAATTCTTACCTACTTCCCGTTGACCGATTGAGTAAAAGTTTTGCCCACGAGTGTACTACCGATGGCAATACAGTTATTTGATCGAAATTCCCCAAAAGTTGTCATGTTGTATCCAATATGGCTGCCCAAATGCCATTTTCCAATCCGCTAGTGATACAAAAACAAAATTTGGTATAGGTCTATATCAGCATTCACTAGTAGCTTACGAAGTTCTTACAAAATGTTCAAAAAGTCGCCATGGTTAGAAACTTATTTTTATCATTTAGTGCAACATTCTTATAAGATATACTGTATATAACTAGAATAGCAGAAAAGTTTTTATATTGAAAGGGTAAAAATATACATAGCTCTTTCGAACAGTAGGTACACAAAACTATTTTCCCAACTGTACGGTAACATTTAAATTCAGAGCACCAATCTCGAATTCCAGCGTTTGGCATCTTGGTATCACCATAGAATGCTCCACGTCCAGCCCTCAAATCACTAGTAACCACAAACAATGACACACAGCAACTGATACACAGAGAAATTCCATTCACTACCCCCTCCCTCCCAAACTTCCCCAAGGTGTTGAACCTCAACAATCGCTGTCTCGCTAAAGATAAACATAGAATTATAGCCCAAGGCAACACGCTTTGGCAGCATTTTTCTCCAGAAATGCATAGAAAAGTCTGAGAAAATAAAATAAATCCGTAAACAAATTCTTGGCGTTTCCACTAAGGTTTCTAATGTAAGACAATTTCGGAATAAAACATAAAAATATGAACAAAATATGAAGAATTTTGCAAAATATGAAATTTTGATCAAAATATTATGAAATATGAAACTTTTTCTCATGCACAGTGGAGTCTATGCCTATCCAAACGTATAGATCTCAAGCTTTTTCGCTCTCCGATATAAAATAGAGAATATGAAATTTAATAAAAATCCGTTCTCTAGTAATTACCCATTACTACCAGGCATAAGCTATTAACACCTGTTGGGGTGTTCAGAACGCTGGAGTTGTCAGCAGTCATGGAATGCCAGCTCCTGATTTTTTTGGGGGGTTAGGGGAGGGGGAGGATGACGATCTATGGAAATATTATATTTTACAATGAGGTTAGTATATCCTGGTGGGCGCCAAAATTTATAACGGGGCACCACGCCCAGGGTGCGTTTAACCCTAAATCCGGGCCGGATGATGCTATTTTTTGTGCGTTTTATTTATTACTTTGAAGTTAGCTATCACGTTGTCCTTTACATATGCTATGTGAGATATAACGTAGAACACATTTAACCGAAAATCTCAGAATCGACATTTTTGTCCAATGGCCCGTTATATATTTCATTTCTCACTTACTTCTTCGTTAAACACAAAAATTATAACCAAAAATTGTTACAAGATTGACAAAATTTGGCCAAAACCAGGTAAAATAAAATTCAACCTACAAAGAAAATATTAAATTTATTAGTATACCCCAAAAATCATACAACAAGCACAGAAGTTCTTCAAAAAATACAATTTACACTCAGGTTAAGTTAAAGAATCTTGTACACAATAACTAAACCATGAGATCTGAACACTGACCGAAGCAATTCGCAAAATGCCTGGTCTCTTTTTCATCGATTTTTCGCTTACAAAATGTTAGTTTTTTTTTGTATACATAAACACACATACAATAACAACTTCCTACACTTTCATTTACATTAGAATTTTTTATTACTTCATTTGAATACAAATATTTATTACATCTAAATGAAAAATGACTGAATCACATTCTGTATACCTCTCTGCATTCGCGAATATGCAGTTTTAATAATACATAAATGTTCGTTGAATTCAAATACGTTCCTATATATATATACATTATTTTTTCAGGGTACAGAGTTTCAACATTTTGCGCATAAGAATTTAGTAACCCTGACCAAAACCAAAACACCACGCATTCTTAGTACGCTGTAGTTGTAAACATTACTTTATTCCTTATCTCCTTTTACCTAATTTTCTTGGTACACGTTCGTATAACACATTGGTATAATTCTCCTCTCGAAAATACTACTGAAATAAGTTGCAAAATGTTGAGATAAAAATGAGTATATACATTACCATAGACTAACTAATAAGGTAGACTTATACCGCCTACTTATTTTCGTCTGTGTTAAAAATAATGGCTTTGTTGCTTAAGAGCATGTGATTTTGAAGCCTGCCGTTTGGTGGCTCTGGTGGTTACTACTAGAAACCAGCTACTGAAAGTATCGGCAGAGTCATCTAGTTGCACGCTTCGAAATCACGTGCTCCTTAGCGCAGACGAAAATAGGTATGCGGGATAAATCTATGTTATTATTTACTCTATGATAAGAGCTTACCGTTTATACCAAGTAAGCATATTATTTTGAAATATTTTACATGTATTCTACTCTTACCATGTGGGTGCGCAAGCTCTCCTACTTAGTAACTTCGTGAGAGAACATTCAATACAAATATTTCACATAGATTTAGATGTTATATTTGTAACAATTCGTAATGCTTTCTGCTGAAAACCTTATACCAAAAAATATATATTATTTTCATGCGTCAGGCCTATCCATGTGTGGAATGCTACATACTCTTGTAGGAGAGATTTCACGCAGTACCATTAAAAAAAAAAAGTTATTAATCATAGACTATATTATAACAAACATAACAACCCATAACTTTGTACAAAACACTCAAGAATACATTTTATAATTAAGGAAGACATTACATGAGAATTAGATCTGTTAGTGGCTTTTCTCCTGAATCGTGGACAATCTTTTCTAGCGGTCTTTCCCTAACGTGAAAAGGTCATATGGCTGAAGAGTTAATGAGTGAAGCTGGTAGCTCAATACGAAATGGGATGCCAATGCTGAACGAAATACATCAATTTAAATTGTAAGCACATGCAGAAATCAAGGGTAGAATAACTTAAAACAATTTTGTCCTCCATAGCAAACTACCAGTCGGGGTGGTTGATCGTGGGAAGACACCCGTCTGCCCTCTTGTCCTTCGCGATTAGCACAGTTTTTCACATACATATGGAAGTGAACTAAAAATATATTTTCTGGAAGTTGGAAAGGCTGTAACTCGAACATGCAGAAACACAAATCTAATCTTCAATTTACGCATTAAAAACACATTTTTAACGCACAACACAACATAGTGATCAAATTTGTACTGTTAACAGAATCATTTTTATTTCTATTGTTTTCTCAAATATTTGAACTCTTTATTTTTATCAGATCATATTTATTTGTTTGTTGACATTATTCTTCTCTCTTTATTTCTCTATATATTGATGACGTTTCTCCATTCTTGGGTTTCAACTTCCACAACAAAACAACATGGAACCTACATTTGAATTTTGTCTAAAGAACAGTTACGAGCTTAAAGAAACACTAGAACAAATAAATAAAATTAACAACATTTTTGGATACAGTCAACTTGTTTTTATCAGTTCCAGTTGATATAACTAAGCACGTAGAAATAATTCTTTTAGAAAACAGACTGGAACGCATTCTTAGATATTTCTTGAGGTGTCTTTCCATGTGTTTACAGAGAAGAAAATATATACAGACAAAACGGCGAGATAGCATAATAGCAATGGGAATTCCTCTTCTTAGCAAATTCAGTTCTTGAACAATTTTGAAAAGCAAATAGTCTGGCAGAATATAAATAATCAGAATATTCAAAAACGTGGACGACACATGTTAATGATATATGAAGAAAAAATTTTCGAAGTACCGGTGCAACTCTGGAACTCAATACATCCAAATACAAAAATAATAATTGAAAAGAAACTGGAAAATGTATTAAAATTCCTTGATTTGTGGATTACGAAAAGTAAACATGGATTCGTTATAGAAATATATAGAAAAGACAACAGCGAGTGCAACATACATACACGCAACGAAAAGTTTAATGTGGTACAATTTCATACGGAAAGGAATGAACCTTTGTGACACAAAAGAAGGGTAAGAGAACGAAATAGAAAAATTAAAGCAATTAGCTGAACAAAACGGTTATAATAAACAAATAATCATGAAAGAACTAGACAAACTAAAAAAAAAAGTATCAATTCCAAATATACAGAGTTACGTGGAAAATATGAACAATGCTCCATTGTTAAATTCAGGAATTCAATAAATCAAATGTAACTGAAAAAAAAAAAAAGACAAAGAAAATTACACAGGCCAAACCCAGATGGGTCCATTCCGGACAATAGTGAACACTTTTTGAATTCCGGTGTCACATTTCGCGGGAAACTTATTAATCCAAAGATCCATGTATAACTAAGCGAGCCCCTGACAGGGAAACATGAGTAACAGTAGCGCTCCTAGTGTCAGGGGAACGCAACACCAAACAAAATCGATACACAGTACTTCGCGTGACATGACAGGTTTGGTTCTAACTTGTAAGTCGAATTCGATAAGCATTTTTAAATTTCCCGCTTATATGATAGACAAATCTCAAATGTTACCACATTTCATGGCCTAGTGAAGTCTAGGCTAATTCCCCTGTCACGAGAGACACTGTGATGGCATGACTTGCCCTGATTGGCTGTAGTTGTCGTTACCTAGCTGGCGATTTCCAATGCTAGAATACAGACAGATTTCTCTAAACGGATTTCTCTTTGCCTAACAACAGTATATGCCAGTTGCGTCATACACCATTCAGTCAATGAGGAGGGAATGCTTTACCTGTTACTTCTATACCTTGGGCCAAACCAAAAGACATATAGATAGGCAGAGCACATGTTAAAAATAAATAAAAATCAGAAATTACTACTCACATAATTAATGAAGTTCATCGTATAGACAACAGTAGCATTAGGTTTCTCAGGGGAGAAAAAGAGCCAAGCAGAAAAATTGACTAGAGAAGGATATCGCATTTGCTACAATTCGAATAATATAAATGAAAACAAATATGGAGATTTAAACCAAGAACAGAAAAAGATCATCAATATGTATAGAATTAAAGAAAGAAAGAAAAAATAGCGTTCTCAACAAACAAATATACACCATATTATAAAAATAAATATACACTAGTATTAGGTTTGTAATTGTTTTAATGAATATTGTATGTTTCAAACCAGATTACGTTTGTTGTTGTTATTATTAAATAATTTGAATTTTATTTATGGCCTTTAGGCATCCAAGGCTCAGGCCGTGATAGAGGAGGGGAAACGATTCGGGAAGGTGTCAGAGCCAGGGCCTATTTTATTTTGAAGGTGCCATCCCGGCATTTGCCTGCTGTGACTGAGGAAAAAACACTGGAAAAACCTCAGGATGGTCGGCCGCTGGGATAGAACTTATGACCACCCGATGCTACGCCAACGCTCTACCACTGAGGTATGGCGGCTCGATTATTAAATTAATGACTACCAATTTGAAAATAGTGTAATACGTAAGATATTGGTAACTACTACTACTAGTAGTGCTATAGTGTTCCCACCATATTCAATTCAGTCCACACCAAATGGGGGTGTAAAACACATCACAAATAAAAATAGGACTGGACTAAGTCCTTCCAACACAACTTCACGAAGTTAATTCCCAATAAACCACAGTAACGCAACATTTAAACTTCACACTTAGGCTTCATACAGTTTATGTGCTTTCTTTTGGTTGGTATCAAGCACTATAGTAGAGCCAAATCAAATCCTTCATAACAAGCATATGTTTCTAAACATACATGAAATCCTTGCCCAGATAAAACACAGTCACATATAGAAAGTAGAAGGAATTACAATTATTTTGCATTTTCTTAAGTAAAACGACAAACGAAAACTCCTTTAATAATATAACACCTTGTTATATTTGAAAACTTTTCTTAATATACATCCACGTTGCTCAATAACGTACACGCCTTATGCTCTTCCTTAAGGCTTCTTTAGCATTCTGACTTAATTTCATGCAACCGCCCACAGCCAAATCTTCAAGACATGGACAAACAGAGATGAGATTTTGGACCATCGTGTCATCTACAAAGTTGCAATATGACAAGTTCAGAAATTTTAGGTTACGCATAGTATTGGACCCAAGTAACTTCAGCACAGCAACAGAGCTAAGGTTACTGGCCCATGTCATAGTCAAACTTTCTAAATGTAACTTTGCCATGGAAGGGAGGCTATCGTCTGTCATTTTGACACAATTCCACAGTTCTAATCTGCGAAGTTTGTGCAACGCGCCTAAGTTAGAATACGCAACATCTGTTAATTTAGTGGCATTTACATCTAAACTCAGGAGACTATCACTCCTTTTCTCAACTATATATGCGATATCTCTTCCAGTTACATTGAGAGCAAGGCCAACATCAAGTTCTTGAAGGCTACTACATTTATCAATGATCATCCCTAACATGGCCTTGTCTCGAAACAGAAAAAATGGAATTTTAAGCGATTTTATGTTACCAAACTGCTCAAGCAGATCATCTAATTTAACATCCCAAATTATAAATCCCTCTATATGTAATGCAATAATTTTCGGACAATTTTTCAGTACGTTTTGTAGCACACTGGTTCTGATACCATAATCAAAACACACTACAAGTTGTCGAATGTTTGTACAGTATTTAGAGACCACGTTCAAAACACTCCGATAATATTTACAAAATTCAAGTCGTAGAGATTCTAAGAACGGCGCATTGGAGAGAATTTTAACAGCACAGTCACTGGAAATGCTTCTATCACACACAAGTTGTGATCCATGCAATACCGAAGGACCACTGAGAATATTTTTCCAACGGGCACAGACGGAACTAACATTGAGACTCAGATCACTCACAGGGATAAAGGAAAAGATTTTCTCTAGCAGTTCGTCTGGCAAAGAATTAATAAGAAAAACCTGAGATGCATCTTGAACTGTCGATGTACGTTCAAAGTTTCTAGTCACCGGCCTGGTTCGCATGGGCTGATTACTGGCTGACCTGATGGGAATTTCCTGTCGAAGAAAATACAAAGTTAATAAGGAAAAAAAATCTTGTTTCCAGTACACTGTTCTAATTTATAACATAACTGTATAAAGACAGTGGTTCTTAACTTTTTTTTATTATTCACGGGCATCTTTAAGAACAAAAATCATAGCTCGCAAAAATATTAACAAAAACACAACTTTGCATGCAATATGAATATGTACTTTATTTTATTCATAACTTGTCACTACGACAATATTTCAGAAATTGATTCACAAACCTGTGACAGGTATCGTTAAGAAACATCACGTTCAACGCAAGCTAAAATAATTCCAAGTGTTCGAATTGATTTTCCACAACACTTACACACACAGGAAATGTAGATCTTTTATTTGTCCCTCCCGGATCCTCTGAAACACACCCATGGACCACTTAGGGGACCCCAGGCCAAGAACCTCTGATTTAAAAGAATGGATTTTTTTTTTTTTTTTTTTTTTTTTATACAAGATAAGTACCAGACCAAGAGAGCTCCGATTTCGTTTAAATTTTCAGACCAGGTGAAGACTATTGCCCTAAACATTACCGTGAAGGCAATCTATTTGCAAATGTATAGTTTCGGAATTAGATGCGGGAAAGTGTAGGCCAATATCGTTACAAATGAGTTCATACCCCCACGCAAACCGAAATGGTTTAGTAAATCACAACCACAGATGAACCCAATACATCAATTACAGTAATATTTATGTTTGAGAAAGTGCCACATAGACGTGTTTCTCTTCTATGTGTGAATTTCATTATAAAGGAATTACTATCATTTTATAGGGCAAACACTGAACTCTCCTTTAAGCGGTATTCTCCAATCATAAGCTTTGCTGAAATGGATGTATTGTGCTCATATTGACAGACTTGCGTTATTAAAAAAAGAGGTCTGAAGTCATTTGTGACCATGCCGCTCTAAATTTCAATGCCTCGTAGCCCCGAAACTATGCATTTCCGAATCAAACGCCTGCACAGTAATGTTCAGAACATTGGTCTGCACTTCTGAAAGTTTAAACTGAATCGGAGCGCTCGTGGTCGGGTACTTACCTCGTTAGTTGTATCCAATAACCACCATACTTAAATATAAAATTTATACAGCCATTTAATTTCTTGCATACAAATTTTGTTTCTGTTCATAAAATTCTGCGACGTTAAACAGATAAAATGAAAAGGTAGAGCACTTTTTTGTATTCAAAATATGAATAAAAGGAACAGCATCAATAAACCTTCAAGATGGAACAATAAACAATAAATTTGTTTGCTGATCGAGATAAATTCTTTGGAAGTTATAATATCCTAAGTTGACACTCCTTTTCACGCTCCCAACAACTTTTTCGTTTTTCTTTAAACTATGGAAACATGAAAGACAATATAAAAATTACGGAAAGTAGGCTCATTGGTGCTTATGGATCTCTGTGATGTGAAGTTAAAAATGTTTTACAGAATTCAATTCTAGCTAGGTGATTTGACATCCAGTGGATTATGACGTCATAAGCTGGGCCGTCAAATAACTCGCCTACAATTGAATTCTGCAAAACATTTTTAACTTCATATCACAGAGTTCCATATGCACCAATGAGCCTACTTTCCAAAATTATAATATTGTCTTTCGTCTTCCCATAATTTTCAAGAAACGAAAAAAGTGGTGGGATAGAGTGAAAAGGAGAGTTAAGCTTACTTTATCTCAGTACTTGTTTTTCGGATTCAATACGTGTCTATAGGCATAATACAAGGTGGTAACATATAAACCGAGGGATATGATGAACGTATGAACCACTGACAAACTTCACGGGTGATGGTGCATTAAAAAATATGGGGATAAAATCATAGATCACCGAGGTGGAAATTTTGCCGCGTTTCGAAGCTATATGTTGCCCAAAGTGTGGAAAAGTGAGCTTTAGAGCTTCGCATTTTCAATATGTTTAGTAGGCATGAGAGGTGATGCATGCTATCGGACTAACTTGCTCTCTCTTTCTCCATATATATATATATAAGCCTCCTGCGTAGCATAGTCGGTAGCGAGCTCGACTTCAGTGCGAACGGTCTCCGGTTCGATTCCCGGTGGGGACTTAAAATTTCGGCGTGAGGACAATTAGGGAGCTACTGTGAATAAAAGGCAGTGGCGATCACGGTTGAGAGCTTCGGCTGTCCCGACACGTCTGGTCAGCACATGGGAGCAGTAGACCACCTCCTCCCTCCGGGAGAGGCCTTATCCAGTTGTGGATTGAATATGGCTGTGAATTATTATTATTAACTATATATATATATATATATATATATGTATCACTAGCACAAAGAAAACCCGGAAGGGCTATTTAAGCTAAATTTATGAAAAAAAAAAAAAAAAATGTCCAGGAGGCTTACCGCCAACTATCCGATCCGAACACCTACAAGCCCACCGCCACAGACCTAACCTACACCCACCAACAGAAAATTTCAGATTTTATTACCACTAATGGTCCTGGTGAGAGCATAACTGAAATTTCCATAAAGTATCTAACCCTGGACAGGCTACGTACCCAGACCTATTACCGAAGATCCACAAACCAGGTAACCCAGGCAGAGTCATTGTAGCCAGCTATAATTGCCCTACTGAACGCATTTCCGCTCTCGTTGACTCCTTCCTTCAACCACATGTTCAAGCGTTGTCTGCTTACATACGCGACATCTACAACTTCTTAGAAATCATCCGTAAATTACCGCCTCTTACTGATGACATATGGCTCTGTACCATAGATGTTACTTTTTTGTATGCCAACATTCCTCATGCCCTTGGCCTAGCAGCTATGGAATTCTCCCTTAACCAGATACTCAAACCTCATAGCCCAACCACAGCTTTCATTCTTAACTTGACCAACCTAGTTCTCACATGTAACAACTGCACCTTTGACTACAAACACTATCTTCAGATCCGAGGCACAGCCATGGGTACAAGAATGGCATCTTCTTATGCTAATCTGTTTATGGACAAGCTCGAACATGATTTTCGGGATGGGCGTAAGCCATAGTACTATTACCGCCCATAAAATTCATCTTATTTTATCGAACATGATTTCCTGCCTTTGATCCCATTACTATGGGTAAGATTCTTAGATTATATAACGATGTTACGAACTCATGGTGAAACCAGTCTCAACACATTCCTAGAACAGGTGAACCAATTCCGTGTTGTCCAGTTTACTTGGTCCATTTCTGACAAAAGAGTCACATTGCTTGTCGTGGACATCACTTTAGAAAACAACACCCTCAATACTTCCGTTCACATAAAACCTACGAACCACATGCCGTATTTACACTACACAAGTTTCCATCCTTATCACACCAAGAAAGCGATTCCTTCCTCCC
Organism: Lepisma saccharinum; assembly: GCA_022664845.1. Classification (NCBI taxonomy): domain Eukaryota; kingdom Metazoa; phylum Arthropoda; class Insecta; order Zygentoma; family Lepismatidae; genus Lepisma; species Lepisma saccharinum. The sequence continues at coordinate 8,660 of JAGDQP010002018.1, read as the reverse complement.
TTGCCCTCAGAGGACAACGCCTGAATTCCACCACCTCTACTGCTGAAACTTACAACCAACGCCTCCAATAGGCTCTAGTCGACCGAGGCTACCCATCTAACCTTGTAACCAAACAGATTCGCTGTGCACCCTCACACACTCAATCTACTCAAACCTCCAACCTACCGGTTCTACTCACCCAGTTCTATCCTAAACGAACCAAGGTCAAACAAATCCTTCACTTTAATTTCCACATTCTCCAATATGGCCCGGACACAAGATCAGAATTCCCTACCAAACCGAGATTAGTTTTTCAACATTCTCCTATCTTAGAAACATCTTGGTCCTTACGAATCTTTCCTCGCCACCACCCCAAACTGGCGCCCACACATGCAAGAGACCCAGATGTAGGACCTATATTTTCTATAGATGCTATATTTTCATCTCTTCTACCAGTCACTATCAATACTGGTAATGGCTGGTACACCCTTAATCCCAAGGGTACATGCCACACCTCTAATGTAATATACATCCTAACCTGCAAGTTCTGTGATGTCTTTTATGTGGGGGGAACAGGTTGTGCTCTTAACTTCGTATTAATAACCATCGTCACTTCTCCACTATCAACAAGCCCAATGCTCTAGTCTCCTTACACGCCGAGTCCCACAACACCAATTTTGATCTATCTTTCCTTGGTGACATAAACCACATTTTAACCCCTACGGCCAGCACCTCAACACGCCGTCTATGGGAAGGTGACTTTATTCATGGTTTGAGCGCGAAAATACAACCTGGCCTTACGCTTCAATAAATCTAAACATCCCGTTTGCTCTACATTTCCATCCACAATCCCACCCTGTGCTTACGCGCTATCCAGTTATTATTGTTTCAAGCTCCGGAAATTTACGCGCTACAACAGTCATTTGTTCTCCAAGTTTGATGCACCGTCCGCTACGAGTCGCCACTGTCTCCTCAATCTTGTACTTTGTGAACACGTGCACGAAATATCGAAGTGACTTTCATATGTGTGAACTAATACGGAACATATAAGCTGTAAGTATTTTCCTTCATTTTTCTCATGAATTTACCTTTCGGCTTTCCTTTGTGCTAATGATAAACATATATATATATATATATATATATATATATATGTGTGTGTGTGTGTGTGTATGTATAAGGTAAATTTAAGAGAAAAATGAAGGAAAATACTTACAGCTTATATGTTCCGTATTAGTTCACACACTATTCACATATATACAAGTCACTACGATATTTCGTGCACACAGTTGCACTTAGTCATGTGTAGAGGAAGAGAGCGAACTGCACGTGTTCACAAAGTATAAGACTGAAGAGACAGTGGCGACACGTAGCGGACGACGCATCAAACTTCGAGAACAACTGACAACTGTAGCGCGTAGTTTTCCGAAGCTTGGAACAATTTAACAATTTACAACTGTATAGCGTGGAAGTACAGGGTGGGTTCATGGAAGGAAATGTTTTGAAAATGAAGAGGAAACGGGAGGTTTTAGAGTTATTGAAGGTTAAGGCCAGTTGTTCTCGAAGTTTTCGAAGATAGATTTTCGCGCTTAAACCAGAGGGTGCTTTTATTCAAGATTTAAGCGCAAAAATCTATCCTGCCTTAACCTCCAATAATTCTACACCTTCCGTTTCCTCTTCATTTTCGACACATTTCTTTCCATGATCCCACCCTGTACTTACACGCTACAGCAGTCAGTTGTTCTCCAAACTTGATGCGTCGTCCGCTACGTGTCACCACTGTCCCTTCAATCTTGTGCTTTGTGAGCACGAAATATCGTAGTGACTTGTATATATGTGAATAAATGTGTGCTCTAATACGGAAGATACAACCTGTAAGTATTTTCCTTTATTTTTCTCATAAATTTACCAAGGTAAATTTATGATAAACAGTAAGGAATTTACTTACAGCTTATTTGTTCCATAGGAGAACAGACACACACAAAATGTATACAGTTTTTCGCGATATTTCGGTATATTACGAACTTATTCTTGCATGTAGATTCAATAAAAGATGTAGACGATAGTGGTACTACGTAGCGGGTGACACATCAAGTGTAGAGAACAAGTGACTGTTATATAGCGCGTGCAACAATTAACAATATGTGTGTACAGCGTTTAAGTTCGGGATGGAATTGTGGAAGAAAAAGTGTTGAAAATGCAGAGCAAACGGAAGGTTTAGAGCTATTAAAGGTTAAGGCCAGGATATATTTTCGCGCTTAAACCTTGAATAAAGGCATTCTCCCCCAGACGTTCTCTTGAAGTGCTGGTCGTAGGGGAATAAAATGTGGATTATGGCAAGAAAAATAGATCAAAACTGAGGCATCCGGTTTGTTGATAGTGAAGAAGTGACGATGGTTGTTAATACGAATGTTAAGAGCACAATCTGTTTCCCCCACATAAAAGGCATCACAGAACTTGCAGGTTAGGATGTATATTACATTAGAGGTGTAGCATGTACCCTTGGGATTTAGGGTGTACCGGTCACTAGCAGTATTGATAGTGACTGGTAGACCGTAGAAGTAATGAAAATGGAGCTGGTCGTACATCTGGGCCTCTTGAATATATGGGCGCCAGTTTGGGGTGGTTGCGAGGAAGGATTGGTACGGACCAAGATGTTTCTAAGTTTAGGGAGATGCTGAAAACCTAATCTCGGTTTGGTTGGGAATACTGATCTTGTGTCTGGATCAGACTGTAAATGTGGTAATGAGTGTAGGATTTGTTTGACATTGATTAATTTAGGATGGAACTGGGTAATTAGAGCCGGTGGGTTGGGAATATTGTTAGAGGTTTGAGTGGGTTGAATGTTTGAGGATGCACGGCGAATCTGTTTGGTTAGCCACGGTTGACTAGAGTCTCGTGGAGGCGTTGGTTGTAAGTATCTGCAGCAGAGTTGGTGGAATTCAGGCGTTGTCCTCTGCGGGCAAGGGAGAAAGAAATCGCTTTATCGGTGTGGTAAGGATGGGAACTGCATGTAGTTTATAGGTTTTATGTGAATGGATGTAGTGAGAGTGTTGTTTCCTAAAATGATATCCACGTCAAGGAATGTGACTCTTTTGTTAGAGATGGACCAAGTGAACTGGACAACACAGAATTGGTTCAACTGTTCTAGGAATGTGTTGAGACTGGTTTCACCATGAGCCAATACCTCCCCCGTCTGCTCTACATTTTCAACACTTCCCCTTCCACAATTCCATTCCGCTACGTGGTAGCACTATCCTCTTCGTCTTTTATTGAATCTACATGTGTTCGTGTCTTTCCTCTACAAGCAAGAATAAGTTGGTAATATACCGAAATATCCCGAAAAACTGTGTATATTATGTACCTGTGTGTGTTTGTTCTCCTATGGAACACATAAGCAGTAAGCCTATGGAACAAATAAGCAGTAAGTAAATTCCTTACATTTTATCTTAAATTTACCTTAAATTGCCATTCCGGCTTTCCTTTGTATCATATACACGTAAATTTATGAAAAAAAAAAGAAAAAGAAATATACAGCGTGTAACTTAATTAATGTAACAAACGTTGGGAAGTGATTCCTGAGATCAAAACAAGAAAAAAGGCCTGTAGCATATTCTCGAATTCTGCTTCGTGTAAGACATACAGGGTTGCCAACTTGGAATCCAAAATCGACTGTTAACAACTGTAACTGAATAGAAAGATATGGACGAACTTTGGGAGGTCATTCTTAATGCAAAACAAGAAGGAAGGTCCTAGGAATACAAGCAAAACGGTTGTAAATGTGGCCTAAGGTGGGGGAAAGTATAGGTCAGAGCGGTGTAGGTCGGATACTAAGAACAGCAGAGGTGGCGGTCCAAGGCAACGTGACACTGTGCGGACTCAGGCCGGAACATTCGACAGGGTACGTCAGTCATTGATGCGATGTGCGAACGCTTGCACTGAAAGCTATGGGGGGCATTTCGAACATTTACTGTGACTTAACTAGAGGTATGTAAGCTATTACTGTGTTGTACGTATGTTGGCTACAAAATTACTCTTACTGAGAGCGAAGTGTGCATTTCTGGCCACAGTTATTCTACAGGTGCTCCGCGTGTCTCGCATGACTTCGCCCATCACCTGTGTGTTTACTGTCCTTCTTATCTTTTCAGTCATTCACTTTGTGAGAATGAATTCAGTCATTTTCGTCGTAGCTGTCCACCTTACTTCTTACGAGCGAAACTTGCGTCCGAGGCATGTATCGTCTTGATAATGCGACAGTACCATCAACTACCAGACTGATTCTGCCTATTGAGACACCTCTTTCTGAGAAACTATGTATAGTACAGTTTTTCCTGATGTTAGTAGGTACTTGTTACCTATTTCGATGTCTGGAATCACCTCCCGCAGTTTGTATATATATTTCTAGTCAGTTACAATTGTCAACAGTCGATTTTGGATTCCAAGTTGCCAACTCTGTATCTCTTACACGAAGCGGAATTCGAGAATATGCCAGAGGACTTTCTTTCTTGTTTTGATTTCAGGAATCAACTCCCGACGTTTGTTACATTAATTAAGTTACACCCTGTGCACTTACAGCTATATGTTCCGTATTAGAACACAGACAGTAACAAATATATACAGGTTACTACAATGTTGCGTGCCAACAGTAGCACTTTAGTCATGTCGAGAGGAGAAAACGACGTGCACGTTTTGAGTAAGCATAAGTTGGAGGAGACAGTGGCGACACGTAGCGGACGACGCATCAAGCTTAAAGAATAACTGACTGCTGTACAGCACGCAAATTGGAACAATTTACAACTGTTCACTACGATATTTCGTAGTGACTTTTATATATGTGAATATGTGTGTGAACTAATACGGAACATATAAGCTGTAAGTATTTTCCTTCATTTTTCTCTTAAATTTACCTTAAATTGCCCTCCCGGCTTTCCTTGGTGCTAGTTATATATATGTGCCCGGGTGACAAGGGATCCGCCACGGTAGTCACGAATTACTCTGACTACCAATCCGAAGCCCTCAAACAACTTTCCGATCCTACCTTTTACCGTCCCCTCGAGCAAGATCCTACCCAATCCTTCCTTGATAGGATCCGCATCTACCTCCAAGCGCATGGATCCCATGAGGGGCTGTCGCGTTCCACTGTCTCTACATTCTGTCCTGACAATCCCAGAACCCCTAAATTTTACCTACTTCCCAAAATCTCTAAACCTGGTAATCCCGGCCGACCCATCGTTTCCAGTATTGGCTCTCCCACTGAAAGAATCTCCGCCTTCCTTGACCACCATCTCCAACCGTTTGTCCAGGCTCTCCCTTCCTACATCAAGGACACCAACCACTTCCTCTCCACAATACATTTTATCTCTGATCCTCTACCACCTGACACCATCTTAGTTACAGTCGACGCGACGTCACTGTATACTATGTAATGAGTTTAATTTTTCTCGTCATTACCACTCAGAAAGTTGGTTGAAAACAGGAACCTCTAAATAGTAATAGGAAAGAATTTGTCATGGTTACCAATGCGCTCTAGCAGAGAAACTGTAAAAACTAGTTTGGAGAAGAAGCTGGGAGTAACTCGACTTCTCTTATACAGGAGTTGGTAACATAAGGCCAAGGTTGTACTTAAATGTGTGTTAGCAAAAGGCCACGTATATACGAAGTTGTGTGAGAAGTGAATCGATAGCCCATTTTGTGTGGAGAATTACGCAATATTTGCGAAGTTGTTCTATGGCTATAATTGTATTGCCTTTATTATATATAGCAATGTTTATTGAATTGTACGATGAAATAAGAAAAGAAAATGGCTACGGATTCAGAGAAATCTCTGCTCACGAAATATTGTGCTACTGGGGTTTACTAGAGCAGATGCCTGGTGGTTCGTCATATAGAGACGCCATATTGGGTAAAGTACTGGAGTGCAGCCATAAGCTGAGTAACTTAGTTATTTGCTCCATCGTTTATATTTAATTTCTCAATCCAGGCTTGAATGCTTAAAAGTGGATTTTCTCGGGAATCTTACTACTCGAAGGCCACAGTTTGAGAATTCCACCTTTTTTTAGTTCTTTGATTGATACCTGGAATAATTGCATTCGCTTATTGCCTAACTAGGAATTAAAATTATTTGGATTCTATTTCAGAGCGCGAAGGAATTTAGTTTTACTTTTTTTTCTTCCAGAATTTTCCTGGAATGTTCTGAGATTCCCCCTTTTTTTGTGATACAGGGATTATCTGAATTCAATGTCATAGACGTATGGGCTATAATTAAATATTTATTGGTTCCTGATTTATGCGACAATTGGTATTAGTTATTGAATGATTGACCTTAGCATTATTACTATTTTTCAGAGGTCCGGATAATGTGTGTGTCCGGATACGATATTGAGTAACTTTACAAGATTCTTTTTGTTATTGGGATATTTATACAGATAATTATTTTTGTCTTTTGCAAAGTTCATTTAGTTGTTATAGTGAGAATATTGCAGTATTCAGATTGCGGTCATATACACTACGAAATCAATTACGTTATTGTTGTTATTATTGTATGATTTCTACATATTAATCGTTGTTATAAATTATTAATTGGATCTGATTCTTTTATTTCTGAAAATCACAATTACAATAGCGTTTAAAATTTTGGAAGGGAATTTCGAATACATTAGAGTGAATCGGGTATGGTAGCGTATGGTCCTGAAGGTAGTATGTTCATTCTGCCGGATCATAAATGTGTGGGGCTCCACGTTGAGTCCCGGTCAAAATGTTTCCGAAGCTCTTCCTCAGATACTGGTTGGTAAGTGTATCCAGATCTTAGTATCATATTTCGCTTAGTTTTTTTTATTCAATTCAAAATTTGTGGGTCTGGACTCACTGCCATCTGGATCTTCGGATCGGTAGAAAAGAAGAGGGAAGAAGACATTACAGCCAACATTCCACACACCCATAGCCTCGCTGCCCTTGAACACTTCCTCGACACACAGTCCTCGAAAACCCAGTAAACCATTTCTGCTTCAGCTAGCCCAGTTTGTCCTTACCATGAACAACTTCACCTTTGAGAACCACAATTTCCTGCAAATCAAAGGCACAGCCATGGGCACTCGCATGGCCCCTTCCTACGCCAGCCTTTTCATGGGACGCTTGGAGACCCAATATCTCAAGTCCACACCTCTCAAACCTTTCGCCTGGCTTCCCTATATCGACGATATTTTCTCGATCTGGACCCACGGACAAGAGTCTCTGGAAACATTTCTGCAAGACCTCAACTACATCTTCCCCATCAAGTTCACCTGGTCCTTCTCGAGGGAACACAACTTTCCTTGATGTTGGATGTCTGATTCAAGAACAATCGACTTAAGACAGGTGTTTACATCAAACCTACCAACAGTATGCAGTACCACCATTTCAACAGCTCCCATCCATACCATGCAAAACGCTCTCTTCCATACGCTCTTGCTGTCAGGTACTCCCGTATCTGATCCTCTCATGACATGTTCCAAAATTATTTCAATACTCTCTCCTCACCTCTCACTGACCGTGGATATTCCACACATCTCATCCGTAAACAACTGAACCGTGCCCGTAATCATCCCAATTCCAACCGACCTCCCCGCGCAGCTCCTTCCACTCCCAATCATCTCACCCAGTACCACCCCAGCCTTCAGGGTCTCGAAAAACTCCTCAAACTGGCACACCCCATACTCACTGCGTCACCTGAAACTGAAAGAGTTTTCCCGTCGTGCCCCAAAATTGTCTACCGCAGACCTCCGAATCTCAACACGATTCTCACCAGAACTGAACCAATCCCGCCCCTCCCAACAAACCTGGCAAGTACAACAGACCCCGCTGCAAAACCTGTCCTATTTTTGATCCCTGTCTTTCCTTCTCGTACATCCTGTCACTCACAAGACGTACTCTTTCAGACACTCTGATAGTTGCATATCTTACAACCTCGTCTATCTCCTACTCTGTAGCCTATGTTCCACCTTCTACGTTGGCGAAACCCAAACTCCTCTAACATTCCACATCAACAACCATCGCTACTCCTCCAAAGCTCAACTTGCGCACTTTCTCATACCTGAACACACTTCCTATCACGGCTGCAGCTTTGACGAAACCTTTCGAGTCAGAATCCTGAAAGTTCTGAAACCTGACTCACCTGCCACAGTAAGAAAGAGATGGGAGCAGACGTTAATCTCTATCCTTTCCGCCAACCATGAACCCGGCCTCAACTGCCTGTAACTCCTTGCAACGCCGTGCCGTCTTCTTCTTCCTTGTTCCGTCTCTAGTTGCACTTCTACTTTATTTTTCTATACTGTTTCTTTGTTCTCCCCCATCTTTATTTCCTTCAGGAAGCCCCTTACCCGCTCCTAGTAACCTTCGCACTTTCTTCTCCATTTGGTGTTTACTCCGTCGCATCTAGTAATTTTCCCGCCTCTATAACCTAGCCACACTGTCACCCTGCATTTACACTTAACAATATGGCGTTTCATTAACACCAGTCCAGCAGCACCTGTCCGCATTGTCCATTTTCTCTCCTACCAGTTGAAAACGCTGTTGCAAAACGTAATGCTTTTCTATTGTGTTTGTGATGTTATTGTACAGCTGTCTCAAGAATCTACCATGTAAGTAACCTTTTCTCTACCTGTTTTACTATTTATATATATATATATATATATATATATATATATATA